>BQNB010017621.1:0-69630 GCA_026074375.1 Tanacetum coccineum | reverse complement strand
TATATTTTGAATGACTATTATTTAGTATCTTATATTACTTATCTATTTTACGTAAATAGTATGAGTGTATTATACTAAAGTATGAATCAATGTATGTTATTTTGATCTAAGTCGTCAACCATCACACCACTAAAAACGTCAAGGATGACCGTACAACGCGCATATGACCTTTATGCATCAAACATGAAAACTGTTTTGGTAGTAAAAGTCTAAGTGGAACATAAATTGGACTAGGTCGTGTTCAAACGTCGTTGCATTTTATTGTGTGATATTGAGTTTGCTTCTAGACACCTTTGCTTGAGGTGAGTTCTCGTAGCCCTACTTTTTAAATCTTTCCCGTTATGGGAAAATGATACTCAAATGGGTTTTGAACTGATTTTCTGAAATGTACGAAATGTGGTTTTGTTTTTGGGACAATGTTATGTGCTTATGACTGCTATGTGAATATTATGTGGTTTGTTTGTACTTGTGTGCATCGAGGTGCATGGCAATGTATGTGATTAGTATGGATTTGCTATGTTTGTGATGGTCTTGCCCTAAGTAAATGCTTCAGCTGATAGGCTTTAGGTGCGGGTGACCTCGGATTTGCGACTCTAAGAGCATTGGTATATGTTGGTGTGATGACTAGCATGGGATGCTATGTTATGGTGTATGATTAGCGGGGATGCTAAGTCATGGAATTGGAATGTCTTTCATATATTCACTGTCATATTGCACAATTATCCAACTGTTTGAAATATTGGCACAACAACTGGGTTTTATTTAAACTTACGAGCTCACCAACATTTTTGTTGACCTTTTAAAGTATCATTTTAAGGTGAAGTTAATGACCAGTAAGGTTTGTGATGCGAGCTAGCAGACTTTAAGTGTATCCTGTATGGGTCATGTATTGAAAGGTCTTGCATTTGGTGTTTGTTTTGACTTAGTACTTAGAGGATTTGGTTCAAGACTAGTATGGACCCCTGCGTGGGCTTTTGTTTGTAATAATTGGTGACTATTTGATGTGTTCTTGTTGGGACTTCACTCAAGTATGTACTTGAGGTCGAAGATCATCATGACACTTTTCATTAATGCATTTTAGATTTCTCTATTTTGTATCTTGTGTTATGATTGATCATTCTTTGTCGCATACCCGTGTTTCTGCCTATGTCGGGGTGTAACAAACTGGTAATCAGATCCAAGGTTATAGAGGACTATGTCGTTTGGCATAGACTATAACCTAGGAACCTTCATATAGTTGCATAATAGGATCTATGTGAGCCTATTACTTTCTTTGCGCGTACGTATCGTCTATCGTCTACCGTATTAGTTAAGTCATTCATTGAAATGTGTGAGCTCAATACTGAGTACAACTAGGAGAGGATACGGGTATAAATACGATGTTCAACGTAGTTATAAACGTATCATGACTCAGGTGTATTTAGTAATATCGTTCACACAAATAGGTGTTGACACCTTAGGACCGTATTATGCGTATTATAGTATATTAAGTTATCCTATATATATATATATTAACCTTCCCACCTACCTAATGCTACCTACATCTTCTCTTGTGTAGATAATGCCGCCAAGAATGATGACACAAAGTGCTAGCCGGGCAACTGCTGCACCACGAGGAGGAAGGACGGGTGGACGGACTGGTAGAGGAGGTGGTAGAACTAGTGGTCGATCAAGTGATCTGGGAAATGGTAGGATTGATGGTCAAGGTGGCCAAGTAGGTGGTAAAGGTACTGAGGTGAATGATGGTGTTGACGGAGTCCCTGACTTCGCCACTATCATTGTACAACAACTGCAGAACTTACCTCCCATTATCTTACCTCAAGTAGGCGACCAAGGTAGCAATCAGGGAGATGATAGGAACCAGAACGTAAATGTAATCAATGAAAACATTCAGGGTAATGTTAGTAATGTCATTGAGAACAACAACCATAGGGTTGTACCTATAAGGAGTTCTTAGCTTGTAACCCAAAAGAGTATGATGGTAAGGGAGGTGCCATAGTTTATACCTATTTGATTAAGAAGATGGAGTCAGTTCAGGATATGAGTGGGTGTAGGGATAACCAAAAGGTGAAGTATACTGCTGGGTCATTTGTTAGTAAGGCTTTTACGTAGTGGAACTCTCAGATCCATACATGAAGTCAAGAAGCTGCTGTTAGTATGCCATGAGAAGACTTTAAGACTGTGAATAGAGAGGAATTTTGCCCAAGCAATGAGATACAAAAGTTAGAAACTGAGTTGTAGAATCACGCCATGGCTGGGGCTAGCCATGCTGTATATACTGACAATTTCCATGAGTTGGCTAGGTTAGTTCCTCATTTAGTAACCCTGAAAAACAAAAGGATTAAGAGGTACGTGTATGGCCTTGCCCTACAGATTCGAGAGATGGTGGCAGCAACAGAGCCAACGACCATTCAAAAGGTTGTGTAGATTGCTGACACACTGACTGATGAAGCCATTAGGAATGGATCAATAAAAAAGAACCCTAAGAAGAGAGGAAATAGGGGAGAACCTAGCAAGGATAGAAGTAGGAGGGATGATAACAAGAGATCTAGGACTGGAAATGATTTTACTACAACCAAAAATCCTGTTAGGAGAGAGACTACGGGTATGACACCTTAGTATACCACCTGTAGCTTTTACCATCCACCTGAGGCACCCTGTCATACCTGTTTCAACTGTAACCGCCCAAGACATCTTGCTAAGGATTGTAGAGTGGTGCATAGGAATGTGAACCCAGTAAATGCTAGGAATCCAGTAGCTGCTTGTGGAGCATGCTTTAAGTGTGGAGGTACTGATCATTACAAGTCAGCATGTCCTAGGTTGAACCGAGCATAAGGGCTAGGAGTAAACCGTCCAAACCAAGCTTTAGCAATTGATGGGGGTCAGGGTCGTGGGAACAACGGTAACCAGGCATGTGGGAAGGCATTTATGTTGGGAGCAGAGGAGGCTTGCCAGGACCCAAACATCGTGACAAGTATGTTCACTTTGAACAATCATTATGCCACAACCTTATTTGACTCTAGTGCCGATTATAGCTTTGTTTCCACTACTTTCATACCTCTGTTAGGCATAGAGCCCAGTGATTTAGGATTTAGTTATGAGATTGAGATAGCTAGCGGGCAGCTAGTAGAAATCGATAAGGTCATTAAGGGTTGCAAACTAGAAATAGATGGTCACGTGTTTGTCATTAATTTGATACTATTCAGAAGCAGGAGTTTCGTTATGATCATAGGTATGGATTGGTTGTCTAACCACAAGGCTGAAATAATTTGTCACGAGAAAGTAGTTAGAATACCCCTAGATGGCAAGGTGCTTAGAGTGCTAGGAGAAAGACCAGAAGAGAAAGCGAGACATTTGATGATTGCTAAGGCCAAGGAACATAAACAAGAAGAGATGGTCATGGTGAGAGATTTTCCCAAGGTATTTCCGGATGACCTATCAGGATTACCCCCTATTCAGGAAATCGAATTTTGGATTAAGTTGGTCCCTAGAGCAATACCGGTCATGAAATCTCCCTATCAATTGACACCTTCTTAAATGGAGGAGTTGTTGGGTCAACTCAAAGAACTCCAGGACAAGGGTTTCATTTGACCAAGCTTATCGCCTTGGAAAGCACCGGTATTGTTTGTAAAGAAAAAGGATGAATCATTTAGGATGTGTATCAATTATAGAGAGTTGAACAAGTTGACCATTAAGAATCGTTATCCACTCCCTAGGATAGTTGACCTATTTGATCAGTTGCAAGGATCGAAGTACTTTTCTAAGATAGATCTTAGGTCCGGATACCACCAGCTGAGAGTGCATGAGGATGACTTTCCAAAGACCGTGTTTAGAACTCATTATGGACATTTCGAGTTCACAGTAATGCCCTTTGGTCTGACTAACGCACCAGCAGTATTTATCGATTTGATGAACTGAGTGTGTAAGCCTTATCTAGACAAGTTTATGATAGTGTTCATTGATGACATCTTGATTTACTCTAAGACCCAAGAAGAGCATGAAGTGCACCTAGGGTTAGTCTTAGAATTGCTCAAGGAAGAGAAACTATGTGCTAAGTTTTCCAAGTGCGAATTCTGGTTGCGAGAAGTATAGTTTCTTGGACATGTGATTAATGGAGATGGTATTCATGTAGACCCTAGTAAGATTGAAGCTGTTAAGAATTGGGAAGCCCCTAGAACTCCGTCTGAAGTTCGTTTATTTTTAGGATTGGCAGGGTATTATCGTCGGTTCATAGAGAACTTTTCTAGGATAGCTAAGTCGCTTACTGTCTTGACTTAGAAAAGTAAGACCTTTGATTGGGGTGAGGAACATGAAAGGACATTTCAAACTTTGAAGGACAAGTTGTGTAAAGCACATGTTCTAGCTCTCCCCGATAGACCAGGAGATTTTATGGTGTATTGTGAAGCATCAGGCTTAAGATTAGGCTGTGTATTGATGCAAAGAGGTAAGGTGATAACAAATGCATCTAGGCAGTTGAAAATCCATGAGAAAAACTACACCACCCACGATCTAGAGTTGGGTACGATTATGTTTGCACTTAAGATCTGGAGACACTACTTGTATGGAACAAAGAGTGTCATTTATACTGGCCATAAGAGTCTCTAGCATATCTTTAACCAAAAAGAACTAAACATGCGTCAATGTCGCTAGATAGAGCTTTTCAGCGACTATGACTGCAAAATTCGTTACCATCCTGGTAAGGCAAATGTAGTAGCCGACACATTAGGTAGGAAGGAGAGGATCAAACCTAAGAGAATTAGAGTTATGAATATGACCCTTCAGTTGAGTATCAAGAGTAAGATACTAGCAGCTCAAAAGAAGGCATCTAATGAGTTTGCGGGATTGCAGAGAGGACTAGATGAAATGATAAAACATAGGAGCAATGGAGCATTATACTACCTGGATCAAATATGGGTTCCTTTGAAGGGTGATGTGAGAACCCTGATAATTGATAAAAACCCATATGTTGAAGTACTCTATACACCCAGGAGCTGATAAGATGTATTATGACCTTAGACATAGGTATTGGTGGTCGGGAATGAAGAAAGATATAGCTGTATATGTTAGTAGGTGTTTGACTTGTTTGAAGGTTAAGGCTGAGCATTAGAGGTCATCTGGCTTGCTATAGTAACCTGAGATCCCTGAATGGAAATGGGAAAGGATAGTAATTAATTTTGTCACTAAGTTACCAAAGACTAGTAGTGGGCATGACACAATCTGGGTCATTATGGATCGGTTGACTAAGTCTGCTCATTTTTAACCTATGAGTGAGGACTATAAGATGGATAGGTTAGCTAAACTCTATTTGAATGAGATTGTTTCTAGGCATTAGGAACAAAGTTAGACATGAGTACGGCTTACCACCCTCAGACCGACGGTCAGAGTGAGCGTACTATCCAGACTTTAAAAGACATGCTTAGATCATGAGTCCTGGACTTCGGGGGAAGTTGGGATGTTCATCTTCTGTTAGTGGAGTTTTCGTATAATAACAGTTACCATTCTAGTGTGAGATGTGCGTCGTTTGAGGTTTTATATGGTAGGAAGTGTCGTTCACCGATTATTTAGGCAGAAGTTGGAGAAGGACAATTGATAGGCCCCGAGTTAGTACAAGAAACCACTGAGAAGATCTCGCAGATTAAGGATATACTTATGGCTACGTGTGATCGTTAGAAAAGTTATGCCGATAAGAGGAGGAAACCCTTAGAGTTCAGTGTAGGTGACTATGTCTAGCTCAAAGTGTCGCCTTAGAAAGGTGTGGTACGCTTTGGGAAGAAGGGAAAATTAGCTCCTAGGTTTGTTGGACCATTTGAGATCACTAAGAGGATCGGTTCGGTAGCATATAGGCTGAGGTTGTCTGAGGAATTGAATGGTGTTCATGGTACATTGCACGTGTCGAACCTTAAGAAGTGTTTGGCTGATCCAACACTGCAAGTGCCTTTGGATGAGATACAAGTTGATGATAAGTTGAATTTTATAGAAGAACCTTTGGAAATTTTAGAGCGAAAGTTAAAGAAGCTTAAGCGGAGTAGGATTGCCATCGTTAAGGTTTGGTGGAATTCGAAATGTGGACCTGAATTCACGTGGGAGCGTGAAGATCAGATGAGACTTAAGTAACTGCATCTGTTTGGTTCTGTCAATAGTTGAATTTTGGGGTTGAAATTCTTTTAAGGGGGTAGAATGTAACCCTTGCCCTTTTTGTAAGATTTAAATGTTTTAATTTAGTCCTTTGACTATTTGACTTTTGTTAGTTTTGTTAGAACAAGTACCGTGATGACGGTGGTGAATGAATGTGATTGTGGTTATTTTATGAGTATGATGCTTGTGTTAATCCTTTTTAGAGGATTTTATATGTGTTGATCGTGTTCCAGGAGGTTTGTCCCGTGTATAGCTTGAAATGCTAAAAACAAGTCCCGACACGTCCGTTAATGTTCAAAATGAGTTTTGGGAAGTGTAAATTGGAAATATGTCGTGCAGATACTCTAAGTTACGGGAAAATTATTTTTAAAGCGAATAAAAATACTAAGTAACTTTGAGAAATATTTTAAAGACGCGAGTTTTGAGTTTTAAGTGAACCCGACACAAAAAGGAGCACCCCGAGACCCTCTTTGGATCCTATCCGATTTTGAGACAAGCAAGGGGGAAAGAAGGAAAATTTTTAGGGGACTTGTCCAACCCATGGTACATATGTTCTTGTCTTGGTGTAGAACACACACTTTTCATGATTTAAAAAAAACACACACTTTGTTTCTTTCTCTCTTTGCTCGTCCGACCTAAAACACACACACTAAATTTTTTGAAACTTGATCAAAAACGTAAGTGTTTGAAAAATTCTGGGTTGATTATAGTGTTTGCATTATTGTTCAAACTACGTTTGGGTAGTCAGTTCGCGTTCGTTCTCGCTTTTCAAAACCCTCTTTGTAAGTTTTCTAAATCTTGATTTAACTTGTACTTTTGAGTGTTAAATAATGCATAGAAGCTAGTTATACGGTGCGTTTGTTAAAAATCGAACACGAAAATTTTACGAATGATTATTAAGGGTTGCATTTGGTTCGAACAAAAATAAAAGGGAGTAAGGTTTTTGTAGTTTATTGTTGTGGTTGTAATGGTTGAAAAACATTTATTTGCTATTTAGCTTATTTTGTATAGTAGCTCATTTGGCTTATTATTAAGCATTTTTGAGCTTATTTTACGCTTATTAGCTCTCGGCAAGTTGAAGGGATACAAGGAGAGTATTTTTTTTGTTATTTACCTCGTATGTCATATATTTGTGGACTATTTCGATAGCTTATTGTGATAACCAAATATACTACGTAGCTTATTAGCTTATTTAAAAGCTTATTATGTATTTTATGGAGCTTATGAGCTCACGACCCAAATAAGTCCAATAAGTCGTGGCTTATTGTGGACTTATTGTGTTTCGTTTAAAAAATCTTAGAAAATGTTGTATAAACGAACGGGTCATGTCGAAATTTCATAAAAAGTCTACACTTAGAATTTTTACTCAAAACGTGATTTTAAGATAAAATAATAAAATATTATTATTTTAATACATCGACTAAAAGATGAAAAATATATTTTTTACGAAACTTTCCTAAATGATGAATTATTGGTAACTAAGTGCCAAATGGATTTACTGAAGTATATTTTGAATGACTATTATTTAGTATCTTATATTACTTATCTATTTTACGTAAATAGTATGAGTGTATTATACTAAAATATGAATCAAAGTATGTTATTTTGCTCTAAGTCGTCAATCATCACACCACTGAAAACGTTAAGGATGATCGTACAACGCACATCTAACTTCTATGCATCAAACCTGAAAATTGTTTTGGTAGTAAAAGTCTAAGTGGAACATTAATTGGACTAGGTCGTGTTTGGACGTCGTTGCATTTGCTTGTGTGATATTGAGTTTGCTGCTAGACACCTTTGCTTGAGGTGAGTTCTCGTAGCCCAAATTTTTAAATATTTTTCGTTGGGAGAAAATGATACTCAAATGTGTTTGAGCTGATTTTCTGAATTGTACAAAATGTGGTTTTGTTTTTGGGACAATGTTATGTGCTTATGACTGCTATGTGAATATTATGTGGTTTGTTTATAGTTGCGTGCATCGAGGTGCATGTCAATGTATGTGATTAGCATGGATTTGCTTTGTTTGTGATGGTCTTGCCCTAAGTAAATGCTCCAGTTGGTAGGCTTTATGTACGGGTGACCTCAGAGTTGCGACTCCAAGAACATTGGTATATGATGGTGTGATGACTAGCACGGGGATGCTATGTCATGGTGTATGATTAGCGGGGATGCTAAGTCATGGAATTGGAATGTTTTGCATATATTCACTGTCATATTGCACAATTGTCCAACTGTTTGAAATATTGGCATAGCGACTGGGATTTCTTTAAACCTACGAGCTCACCAACATTTTTGTTAACCTTTTCAAGTTTTTTTCCAAGTGAAGTTAATGATCAGTAAGGTTTTTGATGCGAGCTAGCAGACTTTAGGTGTATCCTTTATGGATCATGTATTGAGAGGTCTTGCATTTGGTGTTTGTTTTGACTTAGTACTTTGAGGTTTTGGTTCAAGACTAGTATGGACCTCTGCGTGGGCTTTTGGTTGTATTAATTGGTGACTATTTGATGTGTTCTTGTTGGGACTTCACTTAAGTCTATACTTGAGGTTGAAGATCATCATGACACTTTTTATTAATGCATTTTAGATTTCTCTATTTTGTATCTTGTGTTATGATTGATCATTCTTCATCGCATACCCGTGTTTTCGCCTACGTCGGGGTGTGACACTAAGATCATTGAGACTTGTTTGATTATTCATTACAATAGAAATAGGTCAAAAGGCTCTATTAACAATTGACAAGATAGAAAGTTTAGAGAGAAAAAGTGGGTTGTAGCACTTAGAGAGAGAAAGGAAAGGAAAATGTATTATGTGAATAACCAAATGAACAACCAACCCTCTCCAAGGCATGAAGAGGGGAATGTATACCATCTGTTGGGAATTCTGATTTAATGATTACAAAATCGTATATGCAACAATGAAGAAAGAAGAAACAACAAGGACTTAAGATGTAATATTAGGTTAGCTTAATATGTAAGCTAGGTTTTTATTGTAAACCCTAGCCTCTCTAGTTTATAAAGAGAGGCAGGGCGTCTGGTTTAGGTATCAATCCAGAAAAAGTGTGTGTACACAAAGTGTAGAAGATGTAGACGTCTAGTAGAGTTTAGCCTCAAGGTAATCAAGGTTTTCCTTGATCCCTGTTACAGTTTATTGATGTAACCGTATTATCTTGATCAAATAATATTGGGGCTGTGGTAAATGTTTGGTAAAACCTTGTTGATAACTTTGTTCTTATTCCGCTTTGTTTAATTACTTATGAACATTGTTATTATCCTAGATTAGGTCTAAACAACCTAGAGCTATAACGATTCTATTGGTTTTCACAATTGGTATCAGAGCTGGATGCTCTTGATATCTAGGATCGCAAGGTGTTATTCTGTTCGAATCTACGATGGAAAAGTGAGTCGAAGTTC
The DNA here is from genome assembly GCA_026074375.1 of Tanacetum coccineum. Lineage (NCBI taxonomy): Eukaryota > Viridiplantae > Streptophyta > Magnoliopsida > Asterales > Asteraceae > Tanacetum > Tanacetum coccineum. The sequence goes on along the minus strand of BQNB010017621.1, from coordinate 60,085 downwards.
TTTTCTTGATGATTTGTACAATTGATGAAATTAGGGTTTTTCTATAAACCCTAAATCTGGTAACTAGAAGACGACTCAATAATACGTATATTGTTGATTGGTTTATTTTCATTGGTACGAAGCTTTTTGTTTAATGGTGTGAGAATATGGTTCTGTCATGGGGCACTTGAACAAATCAATCAAAGGTTTGAATATTCCATGGAATGAAGAAACGACAAAACTGTTGGTTTTATAAAAGTAGTGCCAATGGAATTTGTCGATTGTACATCACGTGGGATATGAGAAAATTTTAGCAACAAGTGATGTTGATTGGCTGTTCATTGATATTGGGCTTCAAGGTACTGTTCAAGTATATGATCAAGGTATACTTTATAGTGTTCGAATAGTACTGTTGGTTGCATGAATATTAATACTGTTTGAACGAAGCAAGTGTATATTAATACTGACACGTCAAGATTAGGCCTTTTTGATTCGCCAAAGAAGAATAAATACTGCCAACAATTGTTTGATACAAAGGTCAAAAGAAATAATTCGAGTACTGCTACACGTCCCAACTGTTTGAAGAAAAGGAATTATCAAGAATTCGTTGAAGGTACTGTTTGAAAATTTAATTTTGCCTTTAAATTAATTCTTTTATAGGGTGTGTATTTATGGTTTGACTCAATTATAAGGCTTGCGAATATGGAATGTTTATGACGTGGACGTGGACATGACAGTTGGAGCAGATTCTTGATAATTGATTGTGTTATTACAATAGTGTTGCTCGACATAATATTTAATACTGAAGGTTATTGTTAGTACTGCCACGATGAATTTAGTACTGCTGCGTTTAACATTGTACTGTTGGTATCATCCGATAAAGGGTTAACACTGCTAGTTGTGTCCGAGAAAAAGTTAGAACTGTTAGTTTTGTTCGACATCAGACAAGACATAATTTTTGGTTCTCGGATGTAAAGAAGATATCAAACAGAAGAGCTTTTTAGATCTTGAATTAAAATGGATTCTTCGTTTAAGGGGAAGCTAACGGATTGATTTTTAAAATGTTCTTAAACGTTTAAAAGGCTTGTTTTTGGATTTATTGGATTAAATGGTTACGAAGAAGGTTGTTTATCACTTATTTAACGGTGAAGTGGAATTATTTAGGTTTGTGTTTTATCATACATTTTAGCAGGAGGTAACTTGTTCATGCGTTCATGTTGTGACGAAGAATTGACAAATCTAGCAAAGGTGTGTGATCTAACTTATGGTTCTCAATGCTCACATTTGCTATCACTTTGGTTATGTGTCTCATAGAAGATGAGGATTATTGTCAAGAGATTGCGGTCTCCCTATACATCGGATTTGGGTATACGTTCGGAGTCACGTAGATAGTACAAGATATAAGATACAAGTTTGGGTTATTCTACTTCTACATCAAGTTTGTTATACTTAATTTTTCTTCATCGGTGATCATTACATAGAGCCTACATAATTCAAGATTCAAGAGATGGTTAATATACTTTTCAGGGGAAGCTTATTGTTCACATATTTAACCATCTACATGCACCACTTGAGGGGAAGTGTTCACAGGTTGCTTATCTACACAAGACCCCTATTGGATGATTACAAAAAGGGGAAGAAGATTCATGATTTGCAGCTTATTATTATGGTGGCATGTTCAAGGAGATCTTAAGTCAAGGGGAAGCATTGTTTCTTTCATGAAGATTGTTTTGTAATATCAAATAGGGGAAGATTGTTGGGAATTCTGATTTGATGATTACAAAATCTTATATGCAACAATGAAGAAAGAAGAAACAACAAGGACTTAAGATGTAATATTAGGTTAGCTTAATATGTAAGCTAGTTTTTTATTGTAAACCCTAGCCTCTCTAGTTTATAAAGAGAGGCAGGGCGTCTAGTTTAGGTATCAATCCAGAAAAAGTGTGTGTACACCAAGTGTAGAAGATGTAGACGTCTAGTAGAGTTTAGCCTCAAGGTAATCAAGGTTTTCCTTGATCCCTATTACAGTTTATTGATGTAACCGTATTATCTTGATCAAATAATATTGGGGCTGTGGTGAATGTTTGGTAAAACCTTATTGATAACTTTGTTCTTATTCCGCTTTGTTTAATTACTTATGAACATTGTTATTATCCTAGATTAGGTCTAAACAACCTAGAGCTATAATGATTCTATTGGTTTTCACAGTCTGAGGGTGGTAAGCCGTACTCATGTCTAACTTAGTTCCTAATGCCTCTTGCATTGCTTGCCAAAACCTTGATGTGAAACGACTATCACGATCAGAGATGATTGAGATCGGCACGCCGTACCTGGCAACAATCTCATTCAAATAGAACCTATCCATCTTATAGTCCTCACTCATAGGTTGAAAATGAGCAGACTTAGTCAACCGGTCCATAATGACCCAGATTGTGTCATGCCCACTACTAGTCTTTGGTAACTTAGTGACAAAATTAATTACTATCCTTTCCTATTTCCATTCAGGGATCTCAGGTTACTATAGCAAGCCAGATGGCCTCTAATGCTCAGCCTTAACCTTCAAACAAGTTAAACACCTACTAACATATACAGCTATATCTTTCTTCATTCCTGACCACCAATACCTATCTCTAAGGTCATAATACATCTTATCAGCTCCTGGGTGTATAGAGTACTTCAACATATAGGTTTCATCCATTATCAGGGTTCTCACATCACCCTTCAAAGGAACCCATATTTGATCAAGGTAGTATAATGCTCCATTGCTCCTATGTTTTATCATTTCATCTAGTCCCCTCTGCAATCCCGCAGACTCATCAGATGCCTTCTTTTGAGCCGCTAGTATCTTACTCTTGATACTCGACTGAAGGGTCATACTCATAGCTCTAATTCTCTTAGGTTTGATCCTCTCTTTCCTACCTAATGCGTCGGCTACTACATTCGCCTTACCAGGATGGTAACGAATTTTGCAGTCATAGTCGCTGAAAAGCTCTATCCAGCGACGTTGACGCATGTTTAGTTCTTTTTGGTTAAAGATATGCTAGAGACTCTTATGGTCAGTATAAATGACACTCTTTGTTCCATACAAGTAGTGTCTCCAAATCTTAAGTGCAAACATAATCGTACCCAACTCCAGATCGTGGGTGGTGTAGTTTTTCTCATGGATTTTCAACTGCCTAGATGCATATGCTATCACCTTACCTCTTTTCATCAATACACAACCTAATCTTAAGCCCGATGCATCACAGTACACCACAAAATCTTTGTTTTTATGTTTCATTGTTTTTCTAGTTTTACAAAATCAGATTCCTACATAGCTTTGTGATATTCTAAATCTTTAGTTTCTACTATTAGTTGTCTTGGATATATCCTATATAACTAAGCATTTAACAAGCTAAGTAAGATCTATCAAGAAGGGATCAACAAGTTGTATCAGAGCTTGTTGAGAAACTCTGAATAAGAAGAACACTATATCTACACAAGATCTCATAATCAAAGAGAAGATGGAATCAAAGTCAAAAACTATCCAAATAGTGTCTGCACTAAAACTTCCTATACTCAAAATAGGAGACTATGATCTATGAAGCATGAGAATGGAGCAATATCATACTCACATTGATTATGCTCTTTGGGAGCTTGCATCAGCTAGTGTTGAAGGTCCCATTCCACCTAAAACTACAAAACAAAAGCTGGTAAGAAAGAATGAATTGAAAGCAAAAAAGCACTTTGTTGTTGGCCATTCCTGATGAGTACCTATTGAAGTTTCATGGAATCAAGGATACAAATACCCTATGGGAAGCTATCAAGACCAGGTTTGGAGGCAACAAAGAATCAAAGAAAATGCAGAAGACCATTCTGAGCAGCAATAGGAGAATTTTACTCATCAAGCTCTGAAGGGAATGGATAAAACCCTATGATAGGTTTCAGAAATAGATTAGCCAATTGGAAATTCATGGTGAAGTGTATCTCCCTAGGAAGATGCAAAATCTTAAGTTGCTAAGAAGTCAACCATTTCTTGAACTATATTGCCTTGTTCTTGCGTAAAAAGCTGATCTAGATGGTGCGCTGAGCATTGATGATTTATACAACAACTTTTTGATTGCTTCTGATTTTTTTTTTTTTTTTGTTTGTGCTGTTTTTTTTTTTTTTTTTTTTGTTTTTGTCTTTTTTTGATGATTTCTTTTGCTTTCTTTTTTTTGTTTTTTTTTTTGATTTCTTTTGTATTTTTCTTTTGACTTTTTTCTTTATTGTGTTTGACTTTTTTTTGATTTTTTGTTTTGTTGTTGACTTTTTTTTGTTTTTTCTTTTTCTTTTTTTTTTGTGATTTTTGTTTGATTTTTTCTTTTTTTTTTTGTTTTTTTTTTTTTCTTTTTTCTTTTTGATTTCCCTTCTTTGTCTTTTGATTTTCTTTTTGTTTCTCTTTTTTTCTTTTTTTTTTTTTATTTTTTTTTTTTTTTGTGATTTTTGCATTTTTTTTCTTTTTTTTTTTTGATTGTTTTTTTTTTTTTGGATTGATTCTTTGATTTGTTTTGTCTTTTTTTTTGGGGGTTTTTTTTTTTTTCTTGTTTTCTTTCTTGTTTTTGCTTCTTTGGACGCTTTTTTTTTTTTTTTTTTTTTTTTTTAGGTTTTTTTTGTTGTTTTGTCTTTTTTTTTTTTGTTTTTTTCTTACCCTTGTTGACTTTGTTTTTTGAGTACTTTGTTTTCTTTGTTGTGTTTCCTTTTTTTTTTTGTTGATGATTTTGGTTTTTTTTTTTGATTGTTTTGATTTTTGTCTTTTTTTGTTTTTTTTTTTTTTTTTGATGTTTTGTGTTTTTTGTTTTTTTGTTCTTTTTTTGTTTTTTTTTTTTTTTTTTTTTTTTTTTGATTTGATTTTTGATTGTGTTTTTGTTTTTCTTGTTTTGTTTTTTGATTTTTTTTGATTCTTGTTTTTTTTTTTTTGATGATTTTTTTGCTTTTTGTTTTCTTTTTTTTTTTTTTTTTTTTTTTTTTTTCTTTTTTGATTTTCTTTTTTTTTTTTGTGTTTCTTTTTGATTTTTTTATTTTTTTTTTTTTTTGATTTGCTTTTTTCTTCCTTTGGATTTGTTTTTCTTTTTTCTTGATTTTGTTTTTTGATTTCTTTTTTTGCTCTTTTTTTTTTATATTTTCTTTTTTGAATTTTTTTTGTCTTGATTTGAATGATTTTTTTGTTTTTTTGTTTTTGTTTTTTTTTTTTTTTGTTTGTTCTTTTTTTGATTGTTTGTCTTTTCTTTGTTTGATTTTGAATTTTTTGATTTTGATTTTTTCCCTTTTTTTTTTCTGATTTCTTTTTACCTTTTTTTTGCTTAGGTTTTTCTTTTGTTTTTTGTTGACCTTTTTTTTTTTTTGATTTTTTTATTTTGCTTTTTCTTTTTTTTTATTTTTTTTTTTTTTTTTTTTTTTTTCTTTTGTTGGTTTTTTTTGAATTGTTTATTGTTTTGGGAAATGTTTTTTTTTTTTTTTTCTTCTTTTGATTTTTTTGTTTTTGTGCTTTTTTTCCCTTTTTTTCTTCTTTCTTACTTTTGATTTTTTTGTTGATTTGTTTTTTCTTGTTTTTTTTTTTTTTCTTTGTTGTTCTTTTTTGTTTTTTTTTTCTTTTTTTGTGATTTCTTTGTTTGTGTCTTTGATTTTCTTTTGCTTTTTTGTGATTTGTTTCTTTTTTTTTTTGTTTGTTTTCTTTCTTTTTCTTGTTTTTTCCTTTTTGACTTGATTTTTTTTGTTTTGTTTTTTTTTGTTTTTTTTTGTTTTTTTTTCTGTGATTTTTTTCTTTTTTTTTTGTGATTTTTCCTTTTGTGTGTTTCTGTTTCTTTGGGTTTTTTTTTTTTTTGTTTTTTTTCTTTGTTTTGTTTTTTTGTTTTGTTTTTGTTTTTTTTTGACCTTTTTTTTGATTTTTTTTAAGGTGTATGAAAGCTGAGATTAAAAGCCAAATCAATGCTCAGCTCCAAACTCTCAGAATGGTGGCTTTGTATTGTAGATGATACTAGCCGTACTAATGAAGCAGTTAATACTGCTCATGATCTGTTCCTGTGATAGGTAACAGGGACAAGCCTCGTCTCTCTAACTGGCAGGTGGTCATGTCTACCATATAAGGTGAACAGAATTCTTAAAGGAAGGACTGAAGGAATTGATGTCAATGGCAAGAAACTGTTGGCTTTTGATAAGACAAATGTTGAATGTTACAACTGCCACAAGAGAGGTCACTTTGCTAGGGAATGCAGGGCACCAAGGAATCAGAGGAATAGAAATAGAGATACTCCAAGAAGGATTGTACCAGTGGAGATTCCTGCAAATGCCTTAGTTGTTCAAGATGGGATAGGTGGTTATAATTGGAGCTTTCAGGCTAAAGAAGGACCCACATACTTTGCTCTAATGGCCCATTTGTCTTCATGTTCATCCAGTTCATCAAGTTTAGACTCTGAGGTACATACTTGCTCTAAAGATTGCTTAAAATCATATGAAACTCTTCAAAAACAGTATGATCAACATCGTGATGCTCTTAAAAAATCTAATCTAGAAAATATAGGTTATCAATTAGGCTTAGAATCACTAGAAGCTAGAATTGTTATTCATTAAAAAAATGAATCTATTTATAAGGAAGACATTGCATTTTTGAAATATGATGTTAAGGTAAGAGATAATTCTATAATAGAGCTTAAAAATCAGTTAGCAGAAGCTTTAAGAGAAAAAGATGTTTAAAAACTAAAATTAAAAATGTTTGAAACATCTTCATCTATGAAAGCTAAACTAACTGATATAACAGTCTAATAAGTAGTTATTAACAAGTCTGGTGTTGATTTGACATAATCAAATTGAATGAAAATAAAATTGCATGATTGTCATCTGGATAAAGGTGAAGTGTTTGAAGAAAAAAAAAAAAAAAACTTTAAAATAAAAAAAAAAACATAACAATGTGCATCTGATGGTAGTTGTGAATGAGATTGAAGAGGAAATTCATCAAGTAAATGATAGGTTTTTTAAGAAGGTTGAGGGGATCATCATGCAGTTCCCCTCCCTACACTAGGAATACATGCCTCAAGACCTGACTATCCTTTGATGGATTAGTTGATTATGTATTATACAGGTCTACGTGAGTCAAAAACTATCTTAGTGTGCCTAGAATTGAATCAGCTGCATCTAAGTCTAGTAAGGATAATTTGGAACAACCTAAAGATGTTAGGCCTAGTGTGTATCCATTGAAGAGTGGGAGTCTGGTAGTGATGATAGTGTGTTTAGACCTTAAACTAATCAGACAAAACCAACAGTTTTACTAAAATCAAATTTTGTTTAATCAGATGAAATACTAATATCTCTATTATTGAACAATCACATATAGGCAAGCTAAAAACATTAGATAAGTCAGAGTCCTAGGGTTGATAAGAATTGGAATGGAATAATGACTCATAAACTAAGGAATGGATTTGAGTTCAATAAGAAAGCTTATTTTGTATGTGGAAGTCTTAACTATTTAATCAAGGACTGTAACTTTTAGGAGATTAAAATGGTTGGAAAATCTGTGTTGAATAATATGAGAAGGGTTACTGGTCAAAGGGAAGTTAGACCAATATGGAACAATGCTCAGAGGGTGAATCACCAAAACAAATTTACTCACCCACATCCTAAAAGAAATTTTGTTCCAACAACAGTTGCAACAAGTTGGGACTAAGTGCCAGTTAATGCTGCTAGCAAAGCTTCCAGAAGCAGCAGCATCAATTAGTACTGCCAGGCATGTTAATACTGTTGCACTTAAACCAAAAGTAAATGCTGCATCACCCACAAAATATTCTTATATTAAAGTACATTCACCAGTAAGGAAGGGTATTTTTAACTAAATTAACAGCAGCTAAACCAATAATCTTAATTGAAAAAAGTTAAAATGGTAGAGTTAACAATGGAATATGTTGGTGTCTCAAAAGCAGTAGTAGTAGTTATATGCTGTGTGGGAAATGGGAAATACTGTAGGTCTCAGCATGCTAGATTTGGAGATAACAGAACATGTAATTGACCATATCTCCAAAGACAGTGGATCATACATGCCTAAAAGATTTAATTATGTTGATCCTCAAGGCAGACTCAAGTCAGTGATGGCTTGGGTCCCCAAGAGAAACTAATTCTCTATTTTAAAGTGCAGGGAAAACACAATGATGATTTACAGGATAAGGTATTTTTGATAGGGTATGCTTCCAGACATATGCATGGGAAAAGTCCCTACCTTACAGATTATCAAGACATTGATGGTGGATTTGTTGCATTTGCAGGAAGTCCTAAAGGAGGTAAAATTACTGGAAAAGGTAAAATTAGGACTGGAAAATTAGACTTTGAAGATGTATACTTTGTAAAGGAACTTAAGTTTAATCTTTTCTCTGTCTCATAAATGTGTGACAAGAAAAATAGTGTTCTTTTCACTGAGACTGAATGTCTTGTTCTATCTCCTGACTTTATGCGTACTGATGAAAGTCAAGTCTTGCTTAAAGTTCCTAGACAGAACAACATGTACAGTTTTGATCTAAAGAATATTGTTCCTTCAGGAGGTTTGACTTGTTTATTTGCAAAGGCTACAATAGATGAGTCTAATTTATGGCATAGGAGGCTTGGTCATATAAACTTTAACTATGAACAAACTTATGAGGGTGAAACCTTGTTAGAGGTTACCTTAAAGCTTTTGAAATGACCATTCTTGTCTTGCTTGTCAAAGGCGAAGCAACCAAGCTTCTTGTAAGATCAAAACTGGTGAGCTCTATCAGCCATCCCTTACAAATGTTGCATATGGACTTATTTGGACTAACATTTGTAAGGAGTATCAATCACAAGATATATTGCCTTGTTGTCACTGATGACTATAGTAGGTTTAGTTGGGTTTTTTCTTTTTTGTGCATACTGATGAGACTAGTGGATCCTTAAAACTTTTATACTGGCATAGAAAACCAAATATTCATAAGGTTAAGATCATCAGATGGACAGTGGAACTGTTCGTTTAAAAAATAATTTGAATGAATCAGTTATGTGGGATGAAAGGGATTAAGATGGAATTTAGTGTTGCCAGAACTCCACAACAAAATGGAGTGAGTTGCTAAAAGAAAGACAGGACACTAATAGAGGCTAGCTAAGACTATGCTAGCAGATCATATTACCTACTACCTTTTGGGGTTGAAGCAGTTTAATACTGCTTGTTATGTTTCAGATAAGGTTCTAGTAACCAAGCCTCAAAACAAGACAACCTTATGACACTATTCATAGTAGACACCTAAGGTATAGTTTTATGAGACCTTTTGGGTTATCGTAGTGACTATTCTTTAATACCTTAGATCCCATAGGAAAAATTTGATGAGAAGGTGATAAGGGGTTCTTAGCTTGGATACTCTATAAAATGGCAAGGTTTTTAGGGTATTTATACACTTGTAACTTGGTAAAGCTAGAGGAGAATCTGCACATAAACTTTCTTGAAAACAAACCCAATGTTGCAGGGAGTAGACAGCAATGGCTCTATTTGTATATTGATTACTAACAAATTTATGAATTATCGAAGCCATGTTACTACAGGGATCAAACTACTAAGAAGCAGGTATCAAGGTTAATACTGTATGTGCAATACCTACTCAACAAATATGTTTTGCTACCATACATTATGATAGTCTACAGAGCTCAAAGGATGCAGTTACTAGTGATGCTGGTAAAAAGACTAATGAAGAACCAGCACATGAAGGTGAAAGAAATGGTCAAGAGAAAGAAAGAGGAGCTTCAAATAAAGAAAATGACCATAATTTACAAGATTTTAGAGCTGAATTGGATAATTGGTTTGTTCAACAGAAGAAAGGTTATGCTAACAACACTAACAGAGATAGTATTGTTAGTTTATCTGTTAGTATTGCTGGGTAAAATTTTACTACTGACTAATGACTCTTCCTACTGATCCTTCATAACTGATTTGGAGGATATTGGTATCTTTAGTGGTGCCTTATGTGATGAAGATGTGGGTGTAGAGGCTGACCTTAACAACTTGGAAATCACCATGAATGTCAGTCCTATTCCCACAACCAGAATTCACAAGGATCATCCTAAAGACCAGATCATTGGAGACCTAAATTCAGCTACTCAAACAAGGAGGCATGGACCAAGATTACTAAAGAACATGCTATGGTCAGTTACATCAAAACGCAGAGGAGAACAAATCATAAAGATTATCAAAACTGCTTATTTGCCTGTTTTCTCTCACAAATAAAACCCAAGAAGGTGATTCAAGCTTTAACAGATCCAAGCCGGATAGAAGCAATGTAAGAGGAGCTTCTGCAATTTAAACTTCAAAAGGTTTGGACTCTGGTGGGTCTTCCAAAAGGCAGCGGGCTCTGGAACTATAGGGGTGTATAGAAACAAGAAAGTTGAGAGAGGAATTATGTTAGAAACAAAGCAAGACTGGTTGAACAAGGTTTACCAGAAGATAAAGAAAGAATTGATTTATTATGAGGTTTTTGCTCCTGTTGCTAGGTTGAAAGCAATCAGGTTATTTTTTGCCTATGCATCATTCATGGGACTTATTATGTACCAGATGGATGTGAAGAGTGTATTTTTATATGGTACTATTGAAGAGGAGGTGTATGTGTGCCAACCTCTTGGTTTTGAAGATCCACAGTTCCCTGATAAGGTTTATAAGGTAGAAAAACTTTATATGGTCTACATCAAGCTTCTAGAGCATGGTATAAGACCTTGTCTACCTTACTTTTGGAAAATGGATACAGAAGAGGCATTATAGATAAAACTTTGTTCATCAAGTAAGGCAGAAGTGATATCCTATTAGTACAGGTGTATGTTGATGATATCATATTTGGGTCTACAAAGAAGTCTTTATGTGTTGAATTTGAGCAAATGATGCATAAGAGATTCCAGATGAGTTCTATGGGGGAGCTCACTTTCTTCTTAAGATTGTAAGTACAACAGAAGGAAGATGGAATCTTCATTAGCCAAGACAAGTATGTGGCCACCTCCTCCTCACTCACCCCTCACTTGTTATATTGAAGAAGTTTGATTTGTCACTGTTAAGGCAGGAAAGAAAGAAAACACTCCTAACTAGCAGACTAACAAGGCATTAAACAAGGATGAAGAAGCTAAGGATGTAGATGTTTAATTATACAGATCAATGATTGGATCATTGATGTATTTGACAGCTTCTAAGCCTACCATTATGTTTGTTGTTTATACTTGTATAAAGTTTCAAGTTACTCCTAAAGTCTCACATCTTAATGCTGTGAAGAGAATCTTTAGATACTTAAAAGGACAGCCTAAAATGGGCCTTTGGTATCCTAGGGATTCACCATTTGACTTAGAAGCTTTTTTTGATAGTGATTATGCTGGAGCTAGCCTTGACAGGAAATCCATAACAGGAGGTTGTTAATTTCTTGGCAAAAGGTTGATTTCAAGGCAATGTAAAAAATAGACTATAGTTGCAAACTCTACTACTGAAGTATAGTATGTTGTTGCTGCTAATTGCTATGGGCAGGTGTTATTGATCCAAAATCAAATTCTTGATTATGGGTTCAACTTCATGAACACCAAGATTCACATTGATAATGAAAGGACCATTTGTATTGTGAAGAATCCATTGTTTCATTATAAAACCAAGCACATTGAACTAAGGCATCATTTCATCAGAGATTCTTATGAGAAGAAGTTAGTTCAAGTGATCAAGATTCACATAAACTACAATGATGCAGATCTTCTCACAAAGGCTTTTGATGTTAGCAGGTTTAACTTTTTGATTGCTAGCATTGGATTACTTATTCTCTGAAGTATTGTTTATGGGGAGTTTAATTAATATTGGATGAAAGGAAATGTAACATTCAGCAGAAGTGGATGAAGGGTCAGGACAACCTACTGATCCCCAACACACATTTACATATGCTCAACTCTCTAATGAAGAACCAATCACTGTTCTATCACAATCTTAACCCAAAAACACTCAAAACCCTAGGAAAGCCAAAAGGACCATTGAGATATCTCAGTCTAGTGACCCTATTCACCTTAATGCAGATGAGACTGTCTATAAGGAGTGTGAAGACAGAACGGAAAGGGCTGCCACTACTGTTTCTAGCTTAAAAGCAGAGCAGGACAGTGGTAACATAAATAGGACCCAATCCATAGCAACACTTAATGAGTCTTTTCCTTAGGGAACTGATTCAGGTAGTGGTCCTAGGTGCCAAGATACCATATTGGGGGGTGCAGAAGCTTAAACTAGGTTTGAGACTGCATCTAAACAGTCTAATGATCCACCTCTCTCAAGAGTTAACACATTGGATAGTGGCCGGGGGGGGGGGGGGGGGGGGGGGGAGGGGGGAGGACAACATGAAACCAATGGAATTGATGGAACATTGTACAAAACTGTCGGAATTGGTGAGAAAAAGAAAAGAGAGATATAGTAAGCTGAAAAATAGAAAGAGAGTTGTGTGATAAAAACAGAAAAAAGGGAATTGGTGAGAAAAAAAATAAGAGAATTAATAAGCTGAAAAACAGAAAGAGAGCTTATGAGAATCAAAATTGATGATGGAAAAGCTTTTTGGAAAGAAATTAGGGTTAATACTGGTATCTTAAAGTTAATGCTGCTCAGCTTAAACTTAATGCTGCTAAACTTAAGTTAATGCTGTTAGGCTTAATTTACTGTTGCCCGTATTAGTTTATGCTGCTACGCATTCACTTATTGACGTTATGCATAAGTTAATGCTACCAAGCATAACTTTCTACTGCTGGGTTAGTTAATACTGTTAGGCATAAGTTAATGCTGCCAGGCATAACTTCCTACTGCTGGGTTAGTTAATACTGTTAGGCATAACTTACTGCTGCCAGTTCAATTTAATACTGTTGAGGGTGAGTTCATAAATACTTCGATTAAGGGTTTCAATCACTCATTCATTCGATTTTACACCTTGATATACTCTCTAATCATAAACCCTAACTCAATTTTATCATTCATCATCGAGCTTCCAAGGGATATACTGGGGTGGACACTCCATTGTTTCAAATAATGCTTGTTTAGGGTCAGATTTTACAGGGTGAAGGATCAACAATCCTAGTTGAGTCCCATCACACACCCATCAATGCTCCATCCACCTCATAACCACTAACTTCACCACCCTCTATGCAAACAACCTATGTTGCTGAAGAAGCTACTACCATGCCCCATGATTAACCTCTCTAAAGATTTCACTCACTTGGAAGTGATGAGGGTAGTGTGATACTTAATGAATTGACAATTCTTTGTACCAAATTATCCAAGAATGTGGACACTTTGGAATCCGACTTAAAGCAGACCAAACTGACATATGGTGCTGCTTACACTAAGCTCATCATGAAAGTGAAGAAGTTAGAGCACAAAGTAAAGTCAAGCAAAGCTAGAAGAAGGGTCAGACTTGTTGTTTCAGAATGTGAAGATGAGTTGGAGGATCCTTCCAAACAGGGGAGGAAGATTGCTCAGATTGATGAAGATGAGGGAATTACTTTAGTACAGATGAGTGCACAGACTCAGGGAGGCATAAGCATGATTTTGAGGAATCTGATTTTAAGTTTATTGCTCCTGAAGAAGATTATACTGCTGAGCCCGATATTAGTACTATTAATGTACCAGTTAATACTGCTGCTGCAAAAGTTAGTACTGCCAGCCCTAAAGTTAAAACTATTGCTAAAAGTTTAGTGTATATCAGAAGAAGTGCAACAAAAAGAAAAGATAAAGGAAAAGCTATTATTAAAGAAGTTAAACCTGTTTAGAAAAAGACAAAGTTGCAACTAGAGCAAGAAAGACTTGGGTTAGAAGAAGCTCTGAGATTGCAAGAACAACTTGATGAAGAATAAATGCAAAGGATAGCCAGAGTTCATGAAGAAGCTAGCACTTTCAATGCTGAAGAATGGGATAACATACAAGGTCAAATTGAAGCTAATGAAGAGTTAGCACATAGGTTACAAGCACAAGAAAGAGAAAGATACTCTGAAGCTGACAAGGCAAGATTAATTGTAGAGCTTATAAATGAAAGAAAGAGAGAATTTGCCCAACAAAGAGCTGAACAAAGAAGGAACAAGCCCATGACTCAAGCTCAACAAAGGACTTACATGTGTAATTATATCAAGAATATGGGAAGTCACACTCTACAACAATTGAAGAAACTTTCCTTTGATGAAGTCAAGGAGTTATTTGAGACCACAATGAAGAGGGTAAATACTTTTACTCCAATGGAGAGTGATGATACAGTTCCTAAAGTTGTAGCTGGAAGCTCAAAGATAGATGCTGAACAAGAACTTAATCAAGAAAGTTCAAAGAGACAAAAGATAGGAGAAGGCTCAGAACCAGCTGAAGAATCAAAAGATGAACTGTCTCAAGAACAACTACAACAGCTAATGATCATAGTTCCAGAAGAAGGGATGAATGTTGAAGCCCTACAAACCAAATACCCAATCATTGACTGGGAAGTTTACACTGAAGACTCAAGAAAGTATTGGAAGATCATCAGAGTAGGTAATCACACAGAGGTATATCAGATCTTTGAAGATATGCTAAAGAATTTTGACAGGGATGATCTAGTCAAACTATGGAGTCTAGTTCATGAAAGATTCAACTCAACAGAACCTACTGAAGATAAAGAAAGAGAACTTTGGGTAGAGTTGAAGAGGTTGTTTGAACCAGATGATGATGATACTCTATGGAAGCTTCAAAGGTATATGCATGATCCTTTGAAATGGAGGTTATATGATACATGTGTTGTTCATCATGTGTCTACAGAGAGAGGACATGATATTTTTATGCTGGTTGAGAAAATTATCCATTAAAAAGAGCACTTATGACTTTGATGCTGTGTAACAATCTGCAAGTAGATGAATATTCAGTGATGGCAGATAAGCTTAGTAAAGTGTTTGGAAGCATCCTCTTAGCACAAATGGTTTAATTCAAAAAACTTGTATATTTGAATGACAATCACAAGTTTAAGGGAGGATTGATGGGAATTAAAGGCTTCTACAACTTTGTACTGCTGGTTCAACTTAGTACTGCCATAAGAAGACTTAGTACTATCAAGCTTGGTTAGTACTGCTAGTACAAATTGTTAGTACTGCTAGTTTATTAGTACTGTTAGTTAGTACTGTTTGTTATATAGTTAGTACTGCTAAAGTGATATGTATGAGTTATATTAGGAATAGATATGCGTGATCACTTGATGCGTTTTGTAAGCCCATTAGGGTTTCCTTGGTGCATAAAAGGAACTCTATGGCATAGATCTAAATATCAAGTTTTTCATATTAGTATTCATAGCTATTTTGTAACTCAAAATAGTATTCAATATATTAAAAGTTTAGTAAAGATCTTGTTTTACTGTTTCATTGTTATTCTTGGTATTTAAAACTAGATTCCGCATAGTTTTTGATATTCTTAATCTTAGTTTCTACGATAGTTGTCTTGGATTTATCCAATATAACTAAGCTTTAACAAGCTAAGTAAGATCTGTCAAGAAGGGATTTCCTTCAGTTACTAACACGCGATTCCGATTGTTCCCTGGGTTGGGGTTTCCTTCAGTTACTAACACGCGATTTGGGCGATTTCCTCCTGCGGTAGTGGTTTAGTTCAGGCTTGGGCAATTTCTCCTACAGTGGTTTGGGTCCCCACACTCAAAACAAGTTGGTCTAGGTCTTTCATTAGTAGCTCTACCCATGCAGTATCGGGTAAAGTGGCCCACTTTGTTACATCGACCGCACACAGGGCAGTTACCAGAATGATGGAAGTTACATTTTGCACACTTCGGATGTGGCCCAGCATACTAACGTTGCCCCTGTCCTTGCTCCGGATTTGTCAAAGAAAAGTTCCTTCCAGTTCGTATCTGGGGTAACCTATCCCTTCCTCGATTCTTGTTCTGATCATTCGACCTCTTTTTGTTTCCAACATTTTCCTGTTTCTTAAAAATCCAATCCTTAATACCATCAGTGGTCAAACAGTTGGCCATGCTTACCATACTCTGAATACTAGTAGGTTTGGATGAAGTAACATGTGGCTTGATCTCGGGGGCTAGACCCCGAATGTAGCGATTGACATGCTGGTTCTCTGGGGTAACCATGTGTGGCACCAGCCTTGCCAACTCGTGAAACCTAGCTGTATACCTATCAATATCTGATCCAACCATCTTGTGGTTCCAAAATTCTGATTCCAACTTTTGAATTCGTCATCAGGACAATATTCTTCCATCAACAACTTTTTAAAATCTTCCCAAGGTTGGGCTATAGCAGCGGCCCGTCCTCGGGTTTAAACAAGGGTATTCCACCACGTTAGGGCGCGACCTTGAAGCATACTAGCCACGAATTCGACTTGGCTCTCTGCGGGGCACTTAGTGATATGGAGCACAGACTCAGTGCTTTCAAACCAAGTTAGTAAACCAACTGCACCTTCTGTGCCAAAAATTCCTTGGCACCAGAAGCCCTGAATGTTTTGATACTGCAGCTTGGTGTGGCCTCTCTTTGATTTGTTTGGTTTCCTCTGAGGGCTTGAACAAGTTGAGTTAGCAGATTTACCATGTGAAGTTTTTAGTAAACAAAGCCTTATATATACATACAAAAGATGATCTAAACAAAAGATGTCATACATATCCCTAATTACAAAATAGTTAACGCTATTAGCATACACGTACGATATGGTCACTTGAGGACAAGACCTTCCTAAGAGCAAAAAGTTTTACCAATGTATGACTATGTCTATATACTAGTTGAATCACTTAAGAAATACCAATTCTCAATAACAAAAGGTTGTTCTGGTCATATTATCTCGTTACCTGGGAACCTAAAACCCGTTAACAAAAAGGTTATATTGATCATAATATCTAGTTACCTGAGAACTCAAAACTCGTTACCGTCACTATGTAGCTTATTTGTAGTTCATCAAAAGATTGAGAAATACATCCATCTTCTCTTTATTTGTAGAGGATATATCAGCAGCATCAACTACAGAGAGTGTCAAAATTTTAAGCCTCGCTAGTTCTGCAAGCACGTCTTTCAATTTTTCATAAGCGACCTTTTGGTGAATGTTATTGATGATGTATAGAGCGGACGACGCCCTTTAAATCACCGCTTACGCACAAAGGGCGGACGACACCTCAAAACAAAGAGATACATATTAACGAGCGGAAACCGCCATACATGTATCGCCCTTTATACCCGGATCAGATGTGAAGCACAAATATCGTCATCCGGAACCTAGCTTACGGGACACTCTTCGACTACCATCCAACATTGAGTGGATTTCAAGTCATGGATCACATGATCCACCCAAAGAAGACAACGACAGATCCGTTGGATAAGAATGCAAGCCAAACTTTTCCTTTAATGGGTAGAAAGTTGGTTACCCGTGAAGGAACGGATCATGAGGACGCCAAAAATCAAATAGTACTACCATGTGCCGTCACGTGATCCGGGGTAAAGAACAAAGGAAGAAACACTATAAACATTAAACCATTTTGGTGTTCTAAGCTAAGTCCCTTTTCGCATAACACACATTTACTCTTTCTATAGTTCTTAAATCCTTGTATAATCACATATTGATTCTCACACCCGAGGTTGATCGTGGGAGACACCTCCCACGGTGAGACTAACGGTGCTTTATCTTAGCATATTCACAACCCAAGATATCCAAAATCATCCTTAATTATACCCGAATAAGCAGCGGATCGTAGTTGATTATTCTTCTAAGTGATGCCGCTAAATTCTGTATCATCAATTGTCATCTGTCATAGCATTGGCTAGAGTTGAAAAATTAGCATTAAATCCTTTCACGTACATTTGAAAACTATGATCAATTCCTTTCCTTCTAAATGTGCCTCAACATCTTGTGATGACTTCTTCCGTTTCTTTGCAACTTTGTCTCCATCAACTGTATTTTTTTTCTTTCATGGAAATGTTTGTGCATCATCCCTTTCTTCATCACTTAATGAAACAAAGTATTCACCAACATTTTCACCTCTAGTTTCAACATTTCGTTAAGCTTCTATGTTGTGAATTGCATCACTAAATCCTTCAAAAAACCTACATGTAGCTCTATCTCTTTCATACACCAACTCAAGCTCGTTAAAGAGAAGGAATTTAAGATCCCACGTTCCTTTCGCTTCTTTATGAGTGTTAAGAGTATAACATTTACAATAATAAATACATAAAGAAGAAACCAAATGAGATATCATCATCAACCTAAAAGATGCATAAAATATATAGCATATTACCCGTACCTTACAGTAACCATCATACCAGTCCCTTCACAAATAACCTTTTTTTCCACATCATTCCATTAACATCCACTCTATTTCACCATATCATTAATGATATGGAACTTCAACATTAACCATTTGACTTTTGACTCAATATGAAGCGAAACTTGTTTAAAAAAAGTTAGCATCTTAATAAGAATCCTTCTATGCACCTCACACATATAATTACTTCTAAAACCACCATCGGTCTTCCACGATAGATCACAAGCCATATCTTGAAAAGCTTTAATAAATAGTTGAGTTTCTTTTGTTCCTAACAACATTTGTTTTTCAGCGACATCATTCGTTCTGTCATAAAATATAATAAAAGAAAAACAAGTTAAGTTACTACATATTATGCAAATATGTTAGCTTTGTGACAAAAAGGAAAGCCCTTAAAACCAAAAGACTGATTGAAAGGAAGAAGAGAAAAAAAATCACCTTTTGATGATGAACTTGCAAGACCTAATGTGTGACACCCTGTAAATTTCAGGCCAATATTTTAACCATTTTTGTTTAGTATTTTGAATTTTATAAGTTACGTGTAATTTATACGTTTAACTGGGAAGTTATCTCGCGATTGTCTGAGAATCGTTACCGGAAGTGATCCAGGTTGCTAATTATCATAGTCTTTCGACAGTTTTCGCATTTTTACGTTTCGTGTTGATATTTCAAATTTCAGAATTTAATTACGTAAGTTATGTTGTTTTTAAATTTTACGTAAGCCGTAACTAGTAATCTAAAATATCTAGTCCTAAGTAAATGTCTAACCTAGGATCCTAAATATTCAAATTTTGCTAATAGATGAAATTGGTCCCCTATTTCCCCCTTCCTAGCTTGTCAGTCTCCCCCCCCCCCCTAAGGACACAAGCACACACATTTGTCTTCCAATATTCTTGCAACAATGTTCCCTACATTCCTAGTTGGTTCAAAATAAGGCTACATGCATCCATTTCATCCTTTCATTCATTCAAAATAAAACACAGACACCTCTTCTCTCCCTCTCTTGTTTGATGCACCAAAACACACACACTTTCACATTTTCCCAACTTTGATCAAAACCACTTAAAGATAGAAGAGTTTGGGTTGATTTTGTATAATCATTTGGGTATTTAAACATAATGTTTGGGTTGTAGTTAGTCCTAATCATCTCCTAATCATCCATCATTGTAAGTCATCAACTCTTCTTAAATCTTGTACTTTTCTGTTCTACATAATGCATAAATATAAGTTGTACAAACGGGTTATAAAAGTTTGGATTTTTAAACTACATAAACCTCAAAAGGTTTATAATATGTTTAAAAACTAATAAAAAGAAAGACAAGAAAATCATAGTTTTGTGATCGTGGTTATTCTTATGTAATAAAAATCATAACTTTATGCTTATTTGATGTTCGGCTTATAAATAAGCTCTTGGAGAGCTTATTGGGCTTATATGTAGTTTTGGCCTAAAAAGAAAACAAAGGACGAATGTTTATTTAGCTTATTTATTTTTGGATTATTAATTCCTAGCTTATTTTCTAGCTTATTTTGAAAGGACAAAGAATTAAGCTTATTTGGCTTAACATATGAGCCAAATATGCTTAACGGGCTAATAAGCCGCGCCTCACAACCGAAAGCCCAAAACCATAAGCTTATCCATAAGCCCTATGGTTTGGCTTATTACTCTTGGCTTATTGAAGGGTTATTGATAGCTTATTCGAGAATTAAGAGCTTATTTGATACTTTTTTAGCTTATCGGGCTTAACTAATGGACCCGTAGGAGTTAAAGAGGTTCAGGCTAACAAATGAGCCCAAACCGTGGCTTAAGGCCCACAGTTGGCTTATTAGGCTTTTGGCTTGGCTTATTGAAAGCTTATTAATAACTTGCTAATACGTCGAGTGCTTGTTTGCTTAACGGTTTGCTTATCGGACTTAATGGATAAGCTTAAACCTACTTAATTAGTTTAACGGGCCACGGCCCAATATGAGACAACACACCACGGCTTTAGGCCTACAGTGTAACTTATTGGATAAGCTCGTGTATAGCTTATTTGAAAATATCCGAACTTGGATACTAATCGTTATTTATTTTAGACTTTTTGTTTATCGGATCATCTATTTAGGCTTATTGGGCCTAAAAGCCCAATAAGGATCCAAAAGGGTTTTCAGACTAGTTTAGAAAGAGATTTTGATAGTATAGAGATCGTGTTAGCGAAATGTAAGTTGAAAGTGATTTAAAAGTGGTTTTAATAAAGTCTACGCCTTTGGAAAACGTGTAAACACGAACGGGTCATGCCAAATTTTTTATAAAATCTATATACTTAGAAAATATTAGAAAACGTTTATATCAAAGCATTTAAACTAGTTATAAGGGAATGGGTAAGATGCCGAACAATATATATATATATATATATATATATATATATATATATATATATATATATTATTTGATTATTACTATATAGTAATATATACGTAATACGTAATATTACTGTGTACTTTATTTAGTCAAACGTTTCAACCACGATACGATCACTAACGTTTCATTTTAGAAAAACATTTAACGAAAGTATTTTAGTACACACTTATGCATTATTCGTATTTCTCTATTATTCTGATTCTAAATTGAAACCTATAATACTTAGGTCGTGTTCGTGTACCGTCGTTCGATACTGTGTGATTATTCTTCTAGCTTCTCACTACTTCACTTCACCAATCAAGGTGAGTTCATAGCCCCACTTTTACTCGTTTTGAATAAATGTTTTACAACTTTGGGGTGAAAACATTATTTGTTTTCTTAAACCGGACACAAGTACTTTACGTGATACTTTCCCTTGTTTACGTGTTGCCTAAGTAGCGTTAGACCACTATTTGCCCGTAATATCATGAACCGTTAACCGACTGGCTGGTTAAGTAAGCACGAGTGAGTAAATAGATATATTGGGATTAATAATCCCCATCCGGGTATGGTAATTCTTACTGGTCAGGTACGACTGATGTACAGGCTAACGGATGTATTTCATGTCGAAACTAGTTTGGGTGATCTTTGGTCGGACACCTACCAGGGCAAACTTTATATGGCAATGTACATGCTACCTTTCCATTAGTTTCGGTGTCATGAGCTTAGCGCAACGTAAATACCTTTTATGTGAAGTTGTATTTGTTATCACTGTCGCATACGTTCTGAAATTTTGTGGTCCATTATAACTACGTTTAAAATAAACCTATGGATTCACCAACATTATGTTGACGTTTTAAGCATGTTTTTTCTCAGGTGCTTAGCTTGGATTTTCAAGGTGTGCTATTAGAAGTCTATGTGCAATGTGACTTCGACCGTTTTCAAGACTATCTTATTTCATACTCGTTATCTTATGTCAAACCTTATTATTGCTTCCGCTATGTTTTAATTACTTTGAAATGGTTTGTAAGACTTATTTACCTTTAAATTTATGCAATGAGTTATGACTTTTCTAAAGCGTACCCCTTTAGAGGTCGTTTTCTATGCTTTGTACTCGAGATATGTATGACGCCACGCACCCGGACGCTTATTCTGATGGGAGCCTATTTGGGGGTGTGACAGATTGGTATCAGAGCCAGGTTCTAGAGAACCAGGTAGAATATATAGGTTTGGCCTATAACCAGTATATGATCCCTACATGAATTAATTGTGCCCTTACGTGATCCTATCTTACCTTACGTATATGATTATAATGTTATTATTTTATGTAACTGATAATTTCATATCGCTCTATATAATTTGCATAATGTATGTTACCTTGTACTATATTTATTTAGTTTTCCCCTGCATAATGCATGGTTGATATAAAGGGATTTATATGAACTGTTGCTTGTGCAAGTCATGGCTTTTTCTGTCATCTCAATTTCATCGGACTCATTGGAGGAGAGCGTGAGGACGTCCACTACTCGAGTTATCTTGTTCGGCACGATCCCTACTACCATTCCATCCACTACACCTACTGTTGATTTACCCGTCATTCATGATGACACTCCACTGATACCCAGTGATACACCCACTATTTCACCCATTGTACCCACTATACCACATATTGCTCCCACTATTCATTACACTTCCCCATTCATTTGCACTGATTCATCTGACAGTGACACGTCTGAGAGACCACCATCGCAGGACCCGTATGAAGTCACTATTGCTCGGTGGAGGAGTCGAGTAGCAGCATGCTCATCACCACCTATTCGTTAGATTTTACCTGCACCGCCCGGATTACCTCGCCGACCGGCTATCCTTGTTTTACCTGGACAGTCGATTCCTGTTGGTCGACGTTACCGTACCCAGCCTAACTGGGTACTTCAGATGTTGACTGCCAGGAAGAGAGTTGGAACATTACTTACCCACCGACTTGCATTGAGATATACAGCGTGTAACAACTGGGAATTTTCGGATTTGTAAATGACTATTTTACCCTTCGACTTTTCGGGTCCGAATCGACTTTTTGACATTCGACGTTTTATTGTCTGAATAAAAGCAATTACCGCGTGGCCGGTAAAATATTCGGAATGTATTTCAAATAATAAATCATATTTATTATGATATTCCCAAGTGAAAGCTATTTTTAACAATTATTTGGCTCGAAAACGAAAAAGGTATATGTTGATCATAAGCTGACGGATCAAGAACGATCCGCTAGATCACGTTTTCACGACTCGGACTCTAAAGCAACTTGATGTAAAACGAAATTCCTGACAACTTTTCAGTTTTGCCCGAAACCTGGAAACGAGCCGAAAAGGGCTAAAACAGCACCGCAAACATTTAACGAACAACCTACAACGCGGACACACAAAAATAATTAAATTTGTTTTGTTATTTAATTATCAGTATTTATTTAATAAAAATATTAAATAAATTATTCATCATTTTAATGAAAAGCGTTGTGATAACGCAAATGCTCGAGCTTAAATCCATTCTATTGCGGACGAGACGTAACCGGTTCACAAAACGAATAACAGATATTTTATTTAATGTTATAAAATATTTATGAAATATTATCAAATAAATACTCATTTTTATCGGAAAAATGATTTGAAAAACAATGGCGCGAGTTTCGCGACTCGAATCATCCGTTAAGTCGTCCAAACGAGTCCCGAACCACTTTTATCAAAACTATATAAAGAAAGTTACAAAATGAACCCTCAACTATATTAAACTTATCACTTTATATTAAAGTTTTAATATAAATATAAAATTTTATATTAAAATTTTTAATAAATCATTTCATATAATAAAAAAACACACACACACCACTACTCTCTCTCTCTTCTCCCTCAAACTATCCGGCCAACCACCACCACCGCCGGATCCGGCCACCACCGTCGCGCCGCCGCCGGAAAACTTTTCCGGCGGACTTTTCCGGCCGAATGCAAAAAGGTTCCCCATCTCTCGATTTACCCGATCCCCACTATCACTCTCCTCCACGCGCCACCTCCGCCACCGAAACCACCACCGCCACCCGCTGTGACCACCAACACCATCTTCACCATCATCGTCATCACCATGACACCACCCCCTGCTGCTACTCCACGACGACCACACACCACCACCTTCGTTCGGGTTTAAAACCACCACCATGGTGCGTTTTGTTTGAGTTTAAAGAAAAAGGGGGTGTGTCGGGTTTGGTTTGCGTTTGGTTGTATTAACATAAACGAAGGGATGTTTGGTTGGCTGTCAAAACAGCCGGGGAGGGCGTCGGGTTTGGCTGTCGAAACAGCTAGGAAGGTTGTTTCGGGTTGTTAATATCACTAGGGTGCATTTGGTTGTAATAAAAACACCAAAGGGGTGTGCTCGGTTGACTGCCACCACCACGGGGGTGCGTTGGCAGTCACCACCACCACGTAGGGTGCGTTTTGGCTGCGGGACAGCCGAGGGTTGTCGGGTTTTGGCAGCGAAACAACCAGGTACATAAGGGTGTGTTTGGATTCAGGTTAAAGTACCAAAAAGGGTGCGTCCGGGTTGGTTATTAAAAACGTAGCGGTGCGTTTGGCTGTTGAGAATAATCATAGGCTGCGTTTGGTTTGTAACAGCCCAGCAAGGGCGTGTTTGGTTGTATAGAAACACAAAAAGGGGCGTTTGGATTTAGGTTTACCAAAATTAGGGTGCGTTTGGCTTAATAGCCACGCACAAGGGTGCGTTTGGTTTGTGTGTGTCACGGAAATGGGTGCGTTTGGATCTGTTTTACAGCCGAGGGTGCGTTTGGTTTTGTAACACGGAAAAGGGGTTTGTTTGGTTTGATAATCAGACACAAAAAGGGTGCGTTTTGTTTTGCACCATAATTATTTCGATTGTTTCATTTATTATCAATTGGTTATATGTGATGAAAATCTAATGAAACTTGCGACGTCTAAATATAATATGTATTAATATTAAAACGGGATTGATATTAAGCTATAAGCCATGAGAGACACATTTTAGATAAGTTTTTGAGTTAAAAACGGACTTTGGCGCGTTTTTGTAACGGTACATTGTGAGCAGAAAACGGAACATGAGATTCGGGATTCGAGACTTTGAAAAGTCAGACTTTAGTTTATAAAATATAACAAATTATATTTTGACGGACGTTTTGATATAAAACGGGACTTTTAACTCCCAATAACGAAGAAACTGGAGTGAAATCGGAATATACACTTTAATAGAAATATATGTTATTTTTAACATATATTAAATCTGACAGACTTTATTAATTAGCAGGATTTGAGCACTTTCGAGTCCGTTTCAGCTTTCGGCGAAACAAACGAAAGTTTGTTCGTAAATGACATTTTACTTTGTCGCGAGGGATAGTCAGTTTTAAAATTAAACTACATAGCGGGTAACAACTAAAAGTCGATTGATCTATTATTTCCAATAATAATATTTTAAGACCACTGTTCGGATTCTAAAAACAAAGGTCTAACAATAGTAAACTTTCGGTAAATATTTCGAACATAAGCTATATAAACTGAAAATAGTATATATTCATAAATATTAAGACCTAAGGGTTAGAGGTTTACAGACGCGCAAGTGGATTTACTCAACACATGCATATATGTATTGAAAACATATTAAAATAAATATGATTAATTGTCATCGTTACGATGTACGCATCGTTGATACGTAATTATACGTGAATTATAATAGAGACGCCATAATTATAGGAGGGTCGGATTGGCCGAGATCGTTGCCAGATTCTGGTTTGAGATTTATTTGGATATTTGATCGTGTCGGTCTTTGATCAACGGTGATTTTATAGCTCCCTGATTTTTTTACTCAGGGGGATTTACATATGTTCTGGAGGTGAAGAACATGTCTTGTATGTGCAAATGCTTTACCATGGTTGATTACAGAGATTGTTGCAATACTATCATTTACATAGCTCGCTAAATAGGGGGAATAGCATTATTTGACGTATGTACATATTTTGGTCACAAGAATACATACTATTTTAACATTTGTAAATGGATTGTCGGAATATAACTGATAATGCTTGAAGTGTCGACCTATTTTGCAGGGGCCAAAACAATCATATACTTATTTATCTGCCAGATACCATAGTGGCCAATAGCTCAGGTGTTCTTGGAGGGACAACCCATGATAGACACACATTATTAAATCACATGGCTTGATACGGGTGTTCTTGGAGGGGAACACCTGTGCATGGGTACATACAAGTCTACCTCACGCGTCCTGAACTGTAAATCACTTGGAGGGTGATCGCGCATGTATATAACAATTAGAACTAATTGGGATTAGATAATCCCCGTTACAGGTGATTCGACATATCACTGGGCAAACGAATGTTATAGCATGTTGTCTGCGCGCATGTTATGAAATAGATCTATTCGGGATTGACAACCCCCGTTCGGGTGATTAACTATCACTGGGAATGAACGTTATAACATGTCGGATCACGTTGGGACTATAGGGCCCCTAACAAATACATATGAATTCTTACTTTTATTATTAGCTTCAGTTTCATGAGCTTAGAGTAATCGTAAACATTGTTTTATACTCACATGGATTTTACGGTGCCCTATTATGGGGGGGGGAGGAGGAAGAGGGGTGGGGCAGGGGGGGGGGGGGGGGTGGAGGGTGGGGTGTGAGGGGGGGGGCATACTTGAAAACATTTTTGTGACCATAACATGGTCATGCATTCTTTATAAATCTTTGGGATTTTTACATGGTACTGTGATGATACAGTGGACAAATACATTCATTTGAAACTTACATTCATATTTAAACTAATCTATGAACTCACCAACTTTAATGTTGACACTTTTAAGCACGTTTTTCTCAGGTGAATTAGATGCTTGGATTATTTGATGTGCATTGGAGTCTTTACATTCAAGTTTTTCATGGTGATGCAATTATGGGGCAACTATTATTTTGATTTCAGAAAATCAACGAGGTTGTTTTACAAACGACACTTTTAGAGGTCGTTCTCTTGTATCTAGCGCTGTGTATTATGAAGTAGCACCCCATGTGGTATTCCGCTGCGTTGTCATATTTTTGGGGGTGTTACACAACGGATTACTCTTCATCGGATCATTACACGTCAGATGACTCATCACGAGATTCTTCGTCAGATTCTTCGTCAGAGACTTTATCATATTCTCATTCAGACACTTCATCTGATTCTTCTTCGAGACATTCTTTTTTAGGTTATGCCATATCAGATTCTCCTTATGATTCACCGACTGCTATTTCTGCGAGGCCATCTCGCAAGAGATGTAGGTCCCCTACTACATCAGTACATTCAGCTTCCCCCGTACCTAGAGCTTTATCTCCTGTACGCGTTGACCAATTGCCGCCTCGTAAGAGGATTAGGTATTTCAATTCCGAGAATGATTTAGAGGTTAGTTCAGAGGAGGGTTATGTGCTATATGTACCTAGAGAGATTGGGTTAGGAGTTGATGTTGAGGATAGCTGCGAGCCTGATGTGTTTTAAAAGCTTTAAATTTATAATGACTGGAAATACCAATTTTATTATAGGGAAACACACGGGTAAAAGTATAACTCGCGTATGTAGTATAATCTTTTTAGGTAAGACCAGTTCATCCATAGGGATTTAAGTAGTATTCAAATAATCAGAAGAGAATAGACTTTAACAATTTTGTAAATAACTTTTTTACCATTAATAATAAAGATGACTACTCTGATAGTTGAAAATAATTCATAAGTGTTGGAAATGATTAAGACCTCGAAGATGGAACCTTTAATTTATAAAAAGGATTTCTTGTCAGAAAACGTTTTCATAAATTAACTTGATTAACTCAAGACTTATATTTAGTTAACTAGACCAAATGTGTCACTCAAATAATCCAGTTTCTAATATATCAAAGCTTATTTTGTTTATCAGTTTATGAAAGTGGATTTCTCGACACAGACGTTAAAGATCATAGACAAATCTTTAAAACCACATAGATCATAATGGGTCTTTTGACCTATACCGATATGATTATATAATCTAAGATTAATAAACAAAACCGATAAGATGATACAATAGGATCGCAACATAAGCTTGAGATTAAAGAGATCATAATCATACCAAACACTTATTTATTATCATAACGTCACCGAGTAGTCATGAGAGATTTAGCCTCTCATGGCTAAGGAGTTCATAACATAACTTGATTGGATAACAAACTTCATTCTTTTACTAAACTAGTATGATGTTCTTCGTTGTTCTTGGTGATTTGATCTTGATTCTTCAAAGGATATGGTGTTTATGCTTGGAGAATGCTTAGAAGGTGTTTAAGGCTTCATAAGGGGGATAAATAGATGAAGGGATGAATAATGGATGAGAGGATGGTTGAGAGATGAATACTTAGTTGTTTGTAAGTATGAGATGATTTGAAATGTGTGAAATTCGTCCTCTATTTATAGGCTGAGTGAGGGGTGAAAGTGCGACGCACAAAGGAATTTGTGCGGCGTACTTAGGGTATTAATGTAGTAGCATTTAAGTCTTCATTTATTCTTCAATGTCAGATAGAAAGTGCGGTGCACAAAGGAAATTGTGCGGCGTACTTGTGGAGTTAATGCGTTCAATTGACTAATTATTTAATTCCATTGACTTAAGAAGAAGTGTGGCACACAAGGGACAAGTGTGTCGCACATTTGCACTTTAGGCTTGATTCTTTGTCTTTTCTTGTATATTGTGTTCCCGAAGTGTATAATTACTCGATCTTTGTTGTGTTTGAGCTCGGGATATCTTCAAGAGAACCTGCACATATTTTATGCTATTAAGTATCAAAAGTTTACAAGAAATGATTAAATACATACAAATAACGCCACCAAAAACATGTATAATTTGGGCGTTATCAAATCCATCCACACGTAGCTGTTGCTTGCCCTCAAGCAATCAAAGCGATAAAATAAAATCATTTATCGTGACGTTGAGAAAATTTAGATTTTACAAGTGTTTACAGGTTTAGATAACTTTTCAGGCATTGAAATATAACTAAGCACCTCACATAGGGAGATGTGTTTGATTTAGAATTCACTCAGTTCACTCAGATATGGTTTCATATATATTTTTGTGAAGACACTCAATTTGCACAGTCATAATCTAGACAGCTACCATAGGCTTGTACTTGACACATAAACCTGACCGAAGGGCGAAACTTGATACTGAAGCGGGAGCATATACTAATCTTCATGTGCCAAAACTTAAGCCTTTATTTCTTTGAACTTCTATATATATTACACATTTTGTTCATACCATAGAGATCACATATAATAATAACTAAGGCTTGGCACAGAACTTCATCTTTCAACTTTAACTTCATACTTAGGTATTTCAGTAACAAAGCACTAAAGGGAGTGCTTGCAAGAACAAAAACTTGCGGGATTCATAACATATGATTAATCAGGCTTCGGTCTAGTAAATGATGATCAAGCATAAGTTCTAGAGCTTCTAAATTACCGGCTCACTCATAATAATTATCAACCAATACCATTGTTCCAGAAAAGGCGACAAAACCACATATACACATCCATAACGATGGAATAGATACATATGATTGCTCATTCCTTAACTCAAACAAGCTAAAGGCATCAATTATCTTGGGTACCAAAAGTGGGTACCCAAATATTCTAAAGGCTTATAATTCTCAACTTGATTTTATGCTAGTTAAAATGTCAATCCGGTTGGATTTGCCTTACTAAGAGCATTTTTAATTTTTATTTTTATTTTTTTAATTTTTTTGAAAGCATATTTAGATTTTTGTTGAAAGTATCAGTTGGTAAAAATTTTGGCAGGACAAACATGGAGGGATATGATTAATTTTTCCTATTTGGCTCCCCTTCACACTTAAGTTGAACATTGCCCTTAATGTGATAATTGATAATAGAGATAAAATAGGGAAAATTAAGGAAAATGGCACTTCCCGGGGCATAGAGATATATAGCTGCGAGAGAGCTATCCTTGAGCATACTTTATAATTTTCTAAATCTTTAAGCTATATCACCTGTATAAAAGTAAACACACAAAAGCACACAAAATGAAAAGATTTTTGTTTTTTTTTAATTATTATATTAGAAAATAAATAAAGGATATGAGCGAAAGAATGAAGGAGGGACTCCTCCACACTTAAGTGAAGAACGGGTTGCCTTCCGAGAAGTGCTTAATTTTTAAGAGAGTCGTTAGCTAGACTCGAACCTAGCTGGTCATTCTTTGGGAAAGAAGGGAGTGACTGCTTCCCTTTGGTCATTATAATCTTCTTCTTCATTATATAGTTTGAGTCGATGGCTATTAACGATAAATGTTTTTCCATCTTTTCCATATAGTTCAACATATCCAGAAGGATATTGATGTTTTACTACGTAGCCCTAGCCAACGAGATCTGAGTTTCGGTTGTTTGAATTTATACTTTGAGTGAAAGAGCATAACCTTGTTTCCATGTTTGAATTCTTTTCTCATTCTTAGTTTTCTATCATGCCAGACTTTTGTTCTTGCTTTATATAATTGAGAATTTTCATAGGCTTGATTTCTAAGTTCATCTAATTCGTGTAACTGAAACATTCGTTTTTCACCAGAAGCGATCAAATCTGGATTACAATTCTTCAAGGCCTAGTATGCATGGTGTTTAATTTCAAATGGTAGGTGACAGTTCTTTCCATATATGAGTTTGTAGGGTGTGGTACCGGTAGGTGTTTTATAAGCAGTACGAGAAGCCCACAGAGCGTCATCAAGTTTTCTTGACCAAATAGCAGGATTATCTTTAACAATCTTTTCAAGAATTCTTTTAAGAGCTTTGTTCGTGTTTTCAACTTGACCACTAGTTTGAGGGTGATGTGATGTAGAGAAACGGTGGTTAACTCCATATCTTTTCATTGTCTTTTCCATTATTTTGTGGCAAAAGTGAGTACCTCGGTCGCTGATTAGAGCTTTGGGCATTCCGAAAATCAACAATCACTGTCCCTCACTTGACTCCGTCCATTTTCCAATTCGACAAGGAGGTCAGCAGCTACATTTTCTTGTTCCTTTTCAATCCTTGAATTCTAATGTAAAAATCTTGTAAAGATTAGTGATCCAATGAATTAAGACGTTGTTTAGCATCTTGGTTTCTTGAATATATCTTTAGAGCTGTAATGAAACGGTGTGGAACAATAGTTTTTGATAAATAAAGATAGGATCTAAATTTGTCGAACATGCAAAAACTAACAGCCATAATTTATCTTTTTTTGGTTACATGTGATTTTTGTTGAGCGGGATTTAAGAGCTTTTGCATAAGCGAAATAGGAACGTGTGAAGTTTTTACCATCTTTTAAACCCTAAGACAACCCCAACTGCGAAATATCACTTCATCACACATAAGTACAAACGGAAGATTCCAGTTTGGGCTTACCTATCAAAGGAGCACATAGAGTTTCACTTTCCATCATTTGAATGCTTTTTGACATTCATCATTGAATTCAAATGGAGTATCTTTTTCAAGCAGCTTAGTTAGAGGTCGGGCAATTTTCGAGAAATCTTTAATGAAACGCCGGTAAAAACCGGCATGTCCAAGAAAGCTCATAATATCTTTGATATTAGTAGAGGGGTGGAAGTTTCGAGATTACTCGATTTTTGCCTTGTCCGACTTCAGTCCTGCTCCAGACCACCTTGTGTCCAATCACAATTCCTTTCTTGACCAAAAGAGTGACATTCTTCCCAATTTAATGACATGATTGAGCATCTTTAAAAGGCAGGAGCATTTATCGAGGTTGTTTCGGAATTTGTCCCGAAAGAGTCTCTAAAGATGGAGAAATCGTCCATGAATACTTCAACGATTCTTCGATCATATCATGCAAGATTGCCAACACTGCATCTTTGAAATGTAGCTGGGGCAATGCATAGCCCGAAAGCCATTCGCCTATAAGCGTAATTCTAAAAGGGCATGTTAATGTTGTTTTTTTTTTTTCTGATCCATTGATCGATCGTAATTTGAAAATATCCAGAAAAACCAGCGAGGAAACAAAATATTATTTCCTGCTAGTCTTTCTCTAACAATTGATCCATAAAACGGCAAAGGACAATGACTTTAACTGTTTGTTTCATTGAGTTTTTACGATATTCGATGCAGCACTCGCCAACCCATAACGTTCTTGTTGAACAAGTTCATCATTTTGTTAGTGACAACTTAATAACCTACCATTCTTGTACAAACATGAATAGGACTAACCAAGACTATCGTGCAATTGATAAATAATACCAATATCCAAGGATTTTATTTTAACGATTTCCTTCTTAACAAACTTCTGCATGTTGATTTTATCATCTTGTTTTTTTGACAACTAGTTTTTTGTCATCCAGGAGTTGTACTGGTTTTTTACAGAATATGGATAGAATACCCAGGAATGTCTGTCTTCCAAGCAAAAGGATTCCTTATGTATTTTTTAAGGGACGATACAAGATGCTTTTGTTTGAGTAGAGAGTTTATATGATATTATCACAGGGAGAAAAGATGGTTCTACCAGGAATACATATTCCAAATTATTAGGAAGGGGTTTAAGTTCAAGATCCGTAGGAGGTTCTTTCGAGAGATGTTTTAATTTTATAATTGGTGTTGATGGTGATTTTTTTGAATGGTGGTTCTTCGTTATCAGATTCATTCAGAAGTTACATCGGGCATCAATGCCATTAATTCATTGAATTCAGAAAAGAATCTATCTTCAAGAAGTGTTCCATCGATGGAATGGAGATTTTGCTTCCTTCGTCTAGATTAGCGTCTAAATCTTTTCTAAGATTCATCGATAACATCGATACTAACATTATGTATCATTCGTTATTGAGTAAGAATGTTTCCTGCGACAAGTCGATATTAAAGATCAATCGTTCAGTCCCCAACTCTTAAGATTGAGTTGTTTCTTTTCTGTTTAACTCGAATAACTTGTAAACACCCCCATTTTTACAATATAGCAGTGGAAGCTAATCTGGGTAAATACTTAGGAAACAACAATCATAATCATAGGAAAACAGACCCAAAAAGAGATGTTATTGTTCAAAAGATACGTTATCATTCATTTCAAATCAGCCTTTTTACAAAGCATGTCCCAAAATCTAAGTACATACAATGTGAATGATAACAAGTATTAGCCATCTTCAAGTCCACGCACTTCCGTACCGTAATTTTGCTCAATACCTAAGATAAACATGATAAAAAGTCAACACAATGGTGAGTGAAATTCATAAGTTTGATAAACAGTTTGAATACAAGTCATAGTGTAATAATTGTTACAACACAATTATTATGAAAATATATTGTTATGATCTTTTGGGTCACATATTATATACCCGTTATTTGTAATAATTGCAACGAATACAATTATCATAGTAACAGTGTATTATTGCGTTATCATCTTGTTTGGTCTGTTTGGTCTGATTTGGTCTTGGTCTAAGCTCATGGCACACAAACTGACTAGTGTATATATATACCCAAAATGAGTGTGATATATATATATATATATATATATATATATATATATATATATATATATATATAATATATATATAGATAATAGGCCCTCGTGTGTAGGTACTTGCAATATACCGTATTAAATTCAAATATAGTGTGTTTGTTACAAATCTGGCTTAACACAAACAGATTTGTCAATCCCCGATAGTTCTATCCACAATATACGCGTTCACTCCGAAAGTGATTAATTGGTCCCATGATAATGAGTGGACTTATGGCATAAAGTAACTTAGAACATTAGTTATAATGGTATAATCGGATAGCAATATTAATCTGGAAAAACACTTGTATTTGTAATTTATAGCATGTATCCCCCTTACGGGTTTATAAAACATTAAAGAGGTTAAAAGTGAGGTTATGAACTCACCAAGTCTTTGAAAAGCAATCACATTGTTATAAGATAAACGAGTATGTAATAGAGTTTGTAACAAGCATGTATCCCCCTTGCGGGTTTATAAAACATGTAAAATAAGTAAAGGTGAGGTTGTGAACTTCACTAAGTCTTTGAAAAGTAATCACATTGTTATAAGATAAACGAGTATGTAAAAGAGTTTGCAACGAATACAATTATCTTAATAACAGCGTATTATTGTATTATCGTCTTGTTTGGTCTGTTTGGTCTGATTTACTCTTGGTCTAAGCTCATGCCACACAAACTGACTAGTGTATATATATATACCCAAAATGATGTGATATATATATATAGATAATGGCCCTCGGTGTAGGTACTTGCCATATACGTATGAAATTCAAATATAGTGTGTTTGGTTACCTATCTGGCTAACACAAACAGGATTCGTCAATCCCGATAGATCTATCCACAATATTCGCGTTCACCAGTAAGTGATTAATGTGTCCCATGATTAATGGCGGACTTTTGGCATAAAGTAAACTATAGACATTATTGTAATGGCTATATCAGATAACAATGTCTGGAAAAACAACTTGTATTCATAGGTTTATAGCTGTTTCACAGGTTTATAAAGTATTGAAATGTGAGGTTATGAACTCATTAAGTCTTTGAAAAGTAATCACATTGTTATAAGATAAACGAGTATGTAAAAGAGTTTGTAACAAGCATGTATCCCCCTCGCGGGTTTATAAAATATGTAAATAAGTAAAGGCGAGGTTATGAATCTCACCTGATAGGTAGTTGTAATAAATATTCCAAAATGAAAGCTGACGACTTTATCACAATCTTAACATGGAAGGTTAATATAGCAATGATAGTAAACAGCCACGTCAAGCAACCTGAGTAAATATGTCAAGTCTTAGGAAGATTGTACTCTAGAACTTTGGTTCAGAGAGTTATGAGTTTGATTGGAAAGTTTGGAATTATTGTATCACCGTTCGGGCCATCATAATTCAGAAGTCATTCAGTAAACGTTTGGTGGGCTGGGCAATTTAAACCGTAAAACCCAACAACTCGTCAGTAAGTATTACCAAGATGAAAACCCCTTAAATGAAGCTCCCTAGTATTGTGATACGATATAATCGGTTTTAAGCGTTAGTGAAGCAATATTGGAAATGATAAGCACGAGAAAGCGTTTTATTTCAAGTTTTGTCTTTTAAGGTTTTTAACACGTTTTTATACTTTTCATAATGATTACATTTTAGCCCTTGAGAATGATAAATGGCAAAAATTACCCTTGGTTGCCACTTTTACGAGTTTGGCCCTTCTAGTTTTAAACGATATTACAAAGTAAAACTTGCACTTGAAAAGTGACCATGATAGTCCCCTTTATAAGGTTATAACTTTGATAAAATGACATTTTTTCAGCCTTTTAGTTATATGTTTCCGAAAAGTTACGATATATACCCTTGCATCGGAATACTTTTGCAAAATCAAAGTCCAAAATGCCATGCAAGCTTATTTTAGTTTCCATATGTTGTTATAGCAGGGTCTTTACGATTTAGGGCTTGTTATATACAGCTAAATTTGAAGGTTTAACATAACGAAATGTTTATTTTAAATTAAAGATTCATTTAAGGCTAGGAAGCTCAAAATGGGTTCAAATTAGGGTTTCAAACCGTAAACGCGCAGGTTTTAAGTTCAAATTCCTTCAAGAATTAATAGAGTGGTTATTTTAACATTAATTAAGCATGTTAGGATAGATTATAACAACATTTAGCGATTATAACATTTAGTTTTAAGAAAAACATAAAATTAGGGTTTCGGGTGTACGGTTTTGGATCAAAATGGAAAATGAGCATGAATTAACTTATGAAACTTTAACAAGAGTTTATTTAGGATCATATGAACATTATAAGAGTGTAGAAGCAGAAGTGGAACATCCGGAACCTGGGTTTGAGCTTATAGCTTGGAAACGGGTCGAAAACGGGACTTTTAGCTTCGTACGCCTAGAATAATGACTCTGGGGCTTCAAGGCTTCAAAGCTTATCTTGATTATTGTTATTGGATCTCCTTAGGACCTTATTGAGCAGAGAATTGTTGCTTTAATGGGTTATAGAAAGAAGAAGTGGGGGATGAGTTAAAGTGAAGAGTTTTGAGCTCTATTTATAGTGTTAAAGACCCTTAGAGGCCAAGAAACTTTGATAACCAGGTTAGGACACATAGGACATCTAGAGGGTGATTAGGAGAAGCTAGAGAGTGAGTTGTATGGACTAGAAGCTAGCAAGAACATGGTGGAAGCACCATGTGCATGCCGCGGCTGATATGAATCAAAAAGAGAGGATGTGGCTTGAATTTTGGCCAAGAAATGTGAAATGTGGTGGCTTGGAAGCTGTATGAGGAAGAGAAGGGTTCTTTTCTCACCTGAGGTTGCCTTGTTCACATTGGTCTTATTAAAATGAGTGGAATGAGCCAAAAAAGGTGTACGGGTCCAAATGGGCACGTTTAGGGTTTCTTAGTGTTTTTCAAGCTTATAATTCGTGTGTACTTGATCCAAGATGATAGATTACTGATCTTAAGGTTTGTATTAAGGATTATAATCAAGGTTTGATAAGTGGTTTGGGTTAAAATGGGTCGAAAATGAATGAATAAGTCGTGGGTTCAATTTAGGGCACATTAGGGTTTTATTAGGGTTTTCAAGGCTTATAACTTTTGTACATTGCTAGGAAAATGATAGATGATGGATTGTAAACTCATTTTATGAGTTTACAATGCACTTGATTGATTGTTGGAGGTTAAAATGGTCAAAAACGAGTAAACGGGTCAAATGTTCCATTTTGGTATGTTTAGGGTTTCTCGGATTCATTTTACGTATAAATGAAATGAAATGATGAGATGATGATGAAATAGGATTGACATGGTTGTAAAATAAGTTATTACAACATATTTGAGTGTTGGTTGAGGTTTAAAATGGATAAATATGGAGAAACGGGTCATGGTTTAGTATTTTGCTCGGGTTAGGGTTTCTAACTTGGATTTCTTGTAATTTTATGAAATGAGAATGATTATGGATTGAAAATGTAATGCATGACTTGCTTGTAACTTGTACTTGATGGGTTGTACAAGATTACTTAGGAAAACAGAGTTAAAATGGCTATTTTGGATATTGTGCATTAATGACTTGTAAATTATGTATTAAAGACTTGTACCTTCCTTTGAAGAGAATGATATTCATATTTTTGAGATTTTATGTTACCTATATACATATGATTAGTAGCTTGTACATTCACTTTAGATATTAACCCTTCATGGAATTTAGGGTTTAGAGGTATATGATAACGGTTTAAAGCCCGTTTTGATATAACGTTGCGAATGGTACATTATAGGAATAATGTACTTGGCAAAAAGGATATGATGATATTGACTTGACATGTTATGATGTTTGCTTGACATATATGAAGACAGGATTGCCATAAATAGGTTGCGTGAGCTCGTCTACTTTAGTTATGCAAGTTACATTGCATACTGAGATATTGACAATGCAAGTAATGTAATAAAGTGAAAAATTTCCCCGTACAATTATGATAATAGAAAAATAGGTTGATTTTGCATTTGATGAAAATTCTAGGTTGTTATAGTCTCCACCCCTTACAGAAATCTCGTCCCGAGATTTAGTCGGATGCCGGAGAGATGTCAAGGAATGATTATGAATTTGTAAGAGTGTTGCTAATCATGTGGGATACAGATTTGGAAATGAACAGATATTGAAGGTAGTAATTAAGTGAAGAAAAGAAATTATTTGTACAAACGGTATGATTATGATTGTTGTTTCCATGAAGTAATACCCCAGATTAGCTTCCGCTGCTATATGTAAAAATAGGGGTGTTACATCCAACTCCTTGTAACTGAGAATTTATAAATTCATAGTTCGGAGATTTATAATTTCCTTATTCAAATGAAGAAGCTTCCTAATTCATTTCAATAAGATGATCATAAATCGTCTTACCTAAGCATAAAAACATAATATCGAAACGGTAATGTGTAGAAAATGATATGATCATGAATGGTTAGAAAAATATTGAGATGATAATTGTACTGTCGCCTATGTAGTCAAGGATGATATTTTATGTTTCAAAGGTATAAGGAGAGTATTCATAGTTGAACATGATAGAATTGACAAACAATGTCGAGTTTTGATACCACCAGATAACAAGATGTAACGGAATTATCACTTTATTAATTTATGGATAACTTTACATATGAAACTCTAAAAGAGTTGATACTTATGCTACGTATCTCGTAGCAGGATTCTAGAATAAGTAACAAACGACAAGGATTGTAGCTTGATGATTGGAGTTTTTCAGATTGAAGAAGACTTTAATATCCTCGAGAGTTGTTTCTAGGGTAGAAATTCTAGAGTGAACAAAAGCAAACTTGTCTCTAAGTATGCTTTCTTGTGGCCCGGTTCTTTGCTTTTGAGCACTGATTCGCATAATGTCCTTTCTTTCCATAGGTATTACAAGTTACAAATATTGTTTGAAGATTATTTCTAGTGGTTGGTCTTTTGCTCCTGCAGTTCTTGGTTAGATGTCCTATCTTGTTGCAAGTTTGACACTTGACAGTACAAGGACCTATGTGATGTAGGGTGCATCTTTCACACAAAGGACGATTTCCAGTATATCCGTTGGTGGCAGTATAAGTTCTGAAGGCTTCTTGTCTTCTATTCTGCTGGTGGTGGTAATCATTGTTATGGTTGTGATTGTTGTGGTTATTTTGATAGTTATCGTTGTTGCGATTGTTGGAGTGGTTATTGTTGTTATGATATTTGGGGTAGTTGTTGTTGTCGATGATGTTTCTCTTATCTTCAAACTTTCGTTTGTGATCATTGGTTTCTTGCATAGAATTACACTTTATTATCTGATCTATTAATCTCTGATCTATGTTGATGGCTTCCTCCAATGTTAGAGGCTTCGAGGCAGTAACATTTCCTTCAATACTTCTGGGTAATCCACTAATGAAGACTTCCATAAGTTTCTCAATATTTGGTACCATGTTTGGGCATAAAAGGGCTAATTCCTGGAATCTTCTAATGTAAGTCTTAAGATCATTTCCTTTCACAACCAAGTTGTAAAATTCGTCTTCCATTTTCTTGACTTCAGTTCGAGGGCAATACTTGTTGGTTAAGAGACTTTTCAATTCGGTCCAAGTGATTTGATTGGCTTGATCTATTCCAATAGGTTGAGCGTATGAATTCCACCAGGACAGGGCATCATCGGTTAAAGTACCGGTAGAAAATGTCACTTTGTTTTCCTCGGCACAGTTGCTACGAGAAAATACTAATTCAGTCCGTTCAAACCAGCGAATGAGGTCAACTGCTCCTTCCGTACCATTGAAGTAGAAAGGTAGACAGTTAACAAACTCTTTATAGTTTCCCGTTTTTGCTACAAGAGTTTCAGTAGGTCCGATGTTCTTGTTGGGATTACTAGCACTTGCCATCGTTTCAGCTTGTGCTTTTAGAGCTGAAGAAATGCCATTAGTAATGAGTTGCTGGATGGTAGCTAAATTATGGCAGGTGTTTCAGATGTTGACGTCCTTTTAGGAGGCATCCTATCAACATAAGAGAACACGTAGTAAGAATGACATCACAAGTTTGGAAAGTAATAAAAGAAAATGTGATGCTTAAAATGCTTAAAGAATAATGCTTATTTTTGAATTTTTAAGCACTTAGAGGTTATGGTATGATTCATGAAGACGAAGATAATTATGCAATGATGGAGATGATGATAAAAGAGAGATAAGTTGGAAACAATAAGGTACGAAACAAGATTGCCTTTATAAATAACTTGCCTTTTTACTGTACATAGTCAAGATTTGACAAGCGTTTTTATTTATACCACACATCCCGTGGCTAGGATAAAGCTATAACTAGTCTAAGAGTTTGTTGATTCTGAGCTGGTAGATGACATCCTAAAGATCTTCCTGATCCGTTTGGTGACGAGCTTGGATTTTCTCAATGATTTGTTCAAGATCGGAAATTCTATAGTGAGCAAAGGCAATCTTATCCTTTTGCCCTAACTGCTTCTTTTGAAGTTTGATAATCTGAGAACGGACTTTCTCAAGTTCAATCTTTAGTTTATCACTATTCCTTCGTATGATCATTCTATCAATACGTCCTTCCTCCATTTTCTCGATGTGGTGAAGATAGAGTTCATCTAAGTAATTCAAAATATCTTCGATTTGTCCCTCATGATGTTTCAGATACATCTTAATTGAACATTTTCCTATTTCAAATATTTGAGGTGGGGTATGAGTATAAACTGAGGAAGATGGTGATACCAAATTACGAGTTTGATTCCGAGATGAAATAGATAACGTAGTTTAGGAAGAAAATGGGGAACAGATTTGCTTCTTAGGTGGTAATAATTCTTCAGGAACAAAGAAATATCGAGGATCAAATAGTAGTGATGGTGGTAATACATTAGATGGAGTCAAAATAGCTAGTGAAGTAATAGGATCTGGTGGTGAAGTAGGTAATTCCTTAGCATAAAATGCTTGTACGTCCTTTAAACAAGGGTTATTGTAGAAAGATGAGAATACTGGTGGGATCATATTTTCTTTAGGGTTTTCCGAAGAGTTAAAAGAATTGCTTCCCGCTGAAGCTGGGAAATAATCCGGTGAGGCCGAAGTATAGTTAAGAATATTCATAGAGGAAAAGCATCCTTAATATTGGAAGTAGATCGGTTGGGAGAAGACATCGTTCTGATAACAACCTAATTTGTAAATAACATAAGTTATTTATGTAATAGTATAATAAATATGTATCTTTACATACTTGTTCTAGAATGCAGTGGCACGAAGGACTTTGATGGCTGAAAAAGAAATGTGGTTATAGTTAAGGTTTTGACCTTGTTCTCTATAACCATGGCGCTGATACCAATCTGTAACACCCCCATTTTTACAATATAGCAGCGGAAGCTAATCTGGGGTATTACTTCATGGAAACAACAATCATAATCATAGAAAATGACCCAAAAGAGACGTTTGTTCAAAAGATACGTTATCATTCATTTCAAATCAGAGTTTTACAAAGGCAGGTCCCAAAATCTAGTTACATACAATGTGAATGAGTCCCCAGTTTTGGGTTCTTAAAAGTCCATGCCACTCCGTGCAAGTTGCTCAATTACCTGAGATAAACATGCTAAAAAGTCAACATAAAGGTTGAGTGAAATTCATATGTTTGATAATATTTGTGAATACAATCATAGTGTTAATAATTGTACAAACAAAATTATTAAGAAAATGGTATGTTAATATCTTGGTCACGTTATTATATTCACCCTAATTGTAATAATTGCAAACTATACAATTATCATAGTAACATGTATTATTGTGGTTAACTCTGTTTGGTCCTATTTGTCGGATTTGGTCTGGGTTTCTAAAGTCTAAGCTCATGGCACACAAACTGACTGTTATATATAATATCCAAATTTGATGTGATATATATAAATAAATAAATAATAAATCAATATAATTATATATAAATATATACTATATATATATATATATATATTATATAAATATAAAATATATATAAATATATATATATATATAATATAATATATATATATATATATGATTTGATATAAGATATTTGCCCCTCGTGGAGGTACTTTCCATATACCTATGAAATTCTAATATAGTGTGTTTGTTTACCTATCCGGTTAACCACAAACAGGATTGTCATTCCCGATAGATCCTATCCACAATATTTGCGTTCGACTTCGAAAGTGATTTATGGTCCAATATAAAGGGGGGGGGGGGTGGGGGGGGGTGGGGGGAGGAACTTTGGCATAAGTAACCTAGACATTAATTGTAATGTATATCAGGATATCATTAGTCTGAAAAAAACACTTGTATACGTTATTTATAGCAAAATCCCTCCTCACGGGTTTATGAAAAGCATTAAAATAATATTAAAAAGAGCTATGAATCTCACTAAGTCTTGAAAATCAACACAACAAGGCATGATTAAAGATAAACAAGTTTATGTAATAGAGTTTGTAACAAGCATGTATCCCCCTTGCGGGTTTATAAATCATGTAAATGAGTAAAGGCGAGGTTATGAATCTCACCTGATAGGTAGTATGTAATATATCTTCCCAAAATGAAAGTGACGACCATATCACAATCTTAACGGGGGAAAGTTGATATAACAAAATGATAGTAAACAGCCACGTCACGCAACCTGAGTAAATATGTCAAGTCTTAGGAAGATTGTACTCTAGAACTTTGGTTCTAAGAGTTATGAATTTGATTGAAGAGTTTGGAATTATTGTATTCACCTTCGGGCCCATCAAGAATTCAAAGTCATCAGTAAATGTTTTAGAGCTAGGGCATTTTAAAATCGTAAACCCAACAACTCAGTCAGAACGTAATATTACCAAATGAAACTCCTTTAATATGAACTCCGCTAGTATGTGGTACAATATAGATCCGGGACATTGATTCTAAAAGCACATTGATGATGATGATATTATGGTTATAACATAAATTGTTTTAAGCGTGTTTAATAATATCTAAAAATGAAAAGCACTACAAGTTTTAAGCGTTTTGATCAATATCTGGAAATGATAAGCACGAGAAGCGTTAATTAAAGTTATGTCTTGTAATGTTTTGAATGTATTTTTATACTTTTTCAAAATGTTACATTTTAGACCCTTAAGAATGAAAAATGG
Organism: Tanacetum coccineum; assembly: GCA_026074375.1. Lineage (NCBI taxonomy): Eukaryota > Viridiplantae > Streptophyta > Magnoliopsida > Asterales > Asteraceae > Tanacetum > Tanacetum coccineum. The sequence continues at coordinate 17,816 of BQNB010017621.1, read as the reverse complement.
CAAAATATACCCTTGGTGTTTGCACTTTTACGAGTTTGGTCCTTCAAGTTTAAAAGATATACAAAGTAAACCTTGCACTTTGAAAAGTGACATAATAGACCCCTATAGTTATAACTTTGATAAAATGACATTTTCAGTCCTTTTAGTTATGAATTTCAGAAAGTTACGATATATACCCCTTGCATGGTATACTTTTGCAAAACAATCCCAAAATGCCATGCAAGCTTATTTTAAGTTTCTAAATGACATTTAAAGGTTATATATTATTAATATAAGCTAAAATATGAAGATTTAACGTAACGAAAGTTTAGATTAATGATTTGTTAAGCTAGAAATCAAAACGGGTTAAATTAGGGTTTCAAAACGTAACCGCGCGGTTTTTAAGATCAAATTCCTTCAATAATCAATAAAGTGGTTATATTAACATTAATTAAGCATGTTAGGATGGATTATAACAACATTTAATCATTATAACATTTAGTTTTAAGAAAAACGTAAAATTAGGGTTTTGGGTGTACGGTTTTGGATCAAAATGGAAAATGAGCATGAATTGAATTATGAAACTTTAAAAAGAGTATATTTAGGATCATATGAACAAAATGTCATACGCCTAGTTTCTTCACTTCGGGTCTTCAAATCTTCAAAGCTTTCCTTGAATGATCTTCTTAGATGATCCTAGTATAATATGGAGCAGATAATGTTTGCTCAATTGGGTTATAGAAAGAATAAGTGGGGGATGAGAATGAGTGAAGGGTTATGGCCTCTATTTATACTTGAAAATCATCTAGGTGACTAAGGGTTCTTTTATTCTGATCTAGGACACATGGGGGTCAATGTTGAGAGGGTAGGGGCTGAGTAAGGAAGGCTATGGTACAAGGTGGAAGCTTGTGAAGGTGGTTTTGGGTGTTGTGGTGGCCGCGGCTGAAGTAAGCCAACAAGGCCATCATGTGGATTCATTTGAGACCAAGAAAGGTTGAAGGAGGCGCATAAGCAGCTTAGGAGTATTAAGTAGCTTGTCAATGAGGTGCTTGCACATAGGTAGAAGTTTAAATGGGTTAAAATAGCATGAAATGGGTCGCGGGTCTGTTTTAGCATTCTAGGGGTCGAACTCTTTTCCTTGGCTTATCTTTCTTATGCATTGATCATATAATGATAGAAACATATTCTTAAGGTTTGTATTAAGAAGAATTAACAAAAATTCGCAAGTGGTTTAGGTTTAAATAGGTCAAAAATGAGTAAGAATAGCTGCGGGTTCCATTAGGGCATATTAGGGATTTTTTAGGGTTTTTGAGCTTATAATTTGTGTGTACTTAATCAAAGATGATAGAATAATGATCTTAGGCCTTGTATTAAGGATTACCAACGAAAATTGATTGGTGGTTTAAGTTAAAATGGGTTGAAAATAAGTAATTAAGTCGTGGGTCATTTTAGGGTACATTAGGGTTTCATTAGTGTTTTCAAGGCTTATAACTTTTGTACATTGCTAGGAAAATGATAGATGATGGATTGTAAACTCATTTTATGACTTTACAATGGCACTTGATTAATTGTTGGTGGTTTAAATGGTTAAAAATGAGTAAACGGGTCAAATGTTCCATTTTGGTACGTTTAGGGTTTCGTGGATTCATTTTGTGTATAATTGAGATGAAATTATGAAATGATGATTGTATATGATTAGTAATGTTGTAAAGTAAGTTATTACAACTTATTTGAGGGTTGGTTTAGGTTTATGATGGATAAAAACGAAGAAACGGGTCATAGTGTAGTATTTAACTTGGGTTAGGGTTTCTAACTTAGATTTCTTGTAATTTCATGAAATGAGGATGAATATGGATTGAAAATGAAGTGTATGACTTGCTTGTAACTTGTACTTGATAGGTTGTACAAGATTACTTAGGAAAATGGAGTTAAAATGGCTATTTTGGATATCATGCATTAATGACTTGTACATTATATATTAAAGACTTGTACCTTTCTTTGAAGAGAATGTATATTCATATGAGATGTTATGTTACTTGTATATATGCTTTAGTAGCTTGTACATTCACTTTAGATATTAACCCTTCATGGAATTTAGGGTTTAGAGGTATATGATAACGGTTTAAAGCCCGTTTTGATATAACGTTACAAATGGTACATTATAGGAATAATGTACTTGGAAAAAAGGATATGATGATATTGACTTGACATGTTATGATTTTTGCTTGACATATATGAAGACGTGATTGCCATAAATAGGTTGCGTGAGCTCGTCTACTTTAGTTATGCAAGTTACATTGCATACTGAGATATTGACAATGCAAGTAATGTAATAAAGCGAAAAATTTCCCCGTACAATTGTGATAATAGAAAAATAGGTTGATTTTGCATTTGATGAAACTTCTGGGTTGTTATATATGACATCCGATAAAGGGCCAGGTATAAACCAAAACGTGTAAGCCCTTTACATGGGTCATGAGCCAGTTTTTGTACACACTATATAAGCCTCTTCCATCTCATGGAAGAGGTGGTTAGTCATTTCATGATACAAGCATTCCATTTTCTCTCACTAGAACTTTCTCTCTAGTATTTCTCTCTCTAGAAATCGGGTTAACCCGTAATCTTCTATTGTGTTATGATTTCCAATATCCTACAGATGTGTACCATTGCCAAGATTATGATAGAATACTCACCACAACTGAGCAATTGAGCAAATTGCTTAAATGTTACCACATAGATTAGTTGAGTGATTTGAGTGTTTTCATATTCCTATTTCGTCAGGTGTTTGGTTGTGTGCTAGTAATTAAACGAAAATATGCTTAAAGGAAAAATATTAAACCTTGGTTTGGGATACATTTTCATAAGTTTTCTAAAGTTTACTTGAGGACAGGTAGGATTCGAGTGGGGGGATATTTGATGACATTAAATAACGTCACTTTTATAGCATCATTTATCCCATCTAAATTGCTCATTTTACATTATTTATGCATGAATTGGTACTTAATTGTTTATATTTGTTATTTGCAGTAAATATCAAGCAAAGAGTGAAAGTTATCTAAAAGGCGCGCATTTTGGAGCTTAAACGAATAAATCTTAAAGACTATTGTTCTGAAATCCAATATGCTATATCCAGCAAGAAGATACGGCGTATCTGTTTCTTGTCTTCACTCAGCAACCACGAAGATTTGATTATCAATACGCCGTATCCAAGAAGACTCATACACCGTATTCACTGACGATTCATGGAAGATTCTGGAATATATTTATCGTGGTCCACAAGCCAAGAAACCTAATACACCGTATTGAACTCCTTTAATACGACGTATTGATTTAATTCTAGAGGCTATAAATACCGAACCCTAATGACGAATTTTAGCGCAAAAAATATACCGAAGACTGAGAAGAATGCTTTTTTATGCACCAAGTTGGATTTTCCGAACACAAAAGAAGCCAAGAAGGTCCTGCAAAGTGCTTCAATCCATAGGAAAACCCTTGTAATCTCTATACTCTAAATACACGTTTGGTTTTTGGTATCGTTCATTATTGTTTAGTTTACCTTCATCGTTCATCTATGACATTTGTATAATTACAATGGATATTGGCTAATACCTTGGGGACGTTTGGTATGAGGGAATGCTATAGAATGGAATCGTAAAAGAGAATGAAATCGTAGAGAATTGTGATTGGAGGTGGAGAAATAATAAGGATTCCATTGTTTGGTACAAATAAAGAAGGCGTGTGATATAGAGCATTCTCTTGTTTAGTTATTTTATTCATCATAATAAAAAAGAATAGTATCATATAATATTTTCTTTTAAACATTCAATTCAATTACATAAATCTTATTCGGGACAACCCGACCTCAACCTGAACATTCAATTACATAAAGAAGCCGACCCGACCTGAACCCGCACCTGAATAAGCCTATTTGGTTCGGGTCATTTGGGTCAAAAATCTTATTCGGGTCAATTCAGGTCAACCCGACTAACCCTAGTTCTAAATAGGGTCGGGTATCAAGGTTGAAATGTTATGGCTAACTCGGGTTCGGGTCAACCCGATTAACCCGAATAATGATTTTTTTTAATTTTTAATATAAATTTATAGATTTTCTATTTAAAGAGTAAAAAAGAATTTTTGTGTCAGTTTACTCAAATTCAGGTTAACCCGATCATAGTTGACCCGAACCCGAGTCGACCCGACCCGAATTGACTTAAACCTGAGTAACCCGAGTTCAAATAGGGTCTGTTCGGGTATGGAATTTTTACCCTCAACCCGGATTGACCCAACCCGAATTGACCAGAACTCGATTGGGTAACCCGATTAACACCCCTAGTTGTGATGAAATTTACAGAAACTCAAACAATAAAATAATGATATGAGCATTTGAATAATAAAGTTTAAAACAAAACGTGATAAAGGGGTACTGGAACGAGGAGAAGCAGTCATACAAAAGTCTTACCTTTTGTCCACCAATTCTCTCATTTCTTCACTATTTGAAGAGAATGCTGATAATGGAATGGGAATCAGTATTGATTCACCAATTCCATTCTCAAGTACAAAAAAACACGAGAATGCTCTTCCATTCCATTTCTCTACTTTCCATTCCACCGTACCAAACATCCCCTTAGGTATTAGCCATGTTTATGATAATTTAATGTTTAGTTTATGTCTATTTCGATTGTATCTTATACGTTGTGTGTTGATTATGTTTATCAATTTATATTCGTTTATGTTTGATTATGTGTTTAATCTATCATTCAACTGGATCTAGTTGTACAGACCAAGTAGACTAGAGTCTGGGATAAAACTACATATAGTTTATATGTGACTCTAAAATAATAGGACTATAAATTCATGTCCCTAGTGTTTTCCCTAGTTGGTGAATGGTAGCTAATTGGTGAATAGGATTATAAATACATTCTGATTCCTTACTTGGAACACTACAGACAGTAGACTACCATCATACATATAACGATTGAACATAAGTGTGTAAAGTCTGGATGAGCTAGGTTTCAATATTCACCAATGTTGTAACCTAGATAGATTATAATCAACAGTGAGTACTTTATGCGGATGCAGTTAATTGTGACATAATTGCCAGATCTAGGTTTTAGAAAGAAGTAGCGCCTAAATCTAATAATGATATATCAACAACAAGATAAGACAATCATTGCACTAATAAACTAAAACCTATGTTATATTAGATTAAATGTGGTTAATACGTTTTCCTTAAATTTGGCCTGACCGCTTCTCTATCTTCTAATTGTCAAACGTGTGTGTGTTAATCGTGCAATCTCAGTCTAGGTAAACCAAAACTCGTGTCAATCTCTCAGGCTAAAAGCCCCCCTTTTGTGTTAGTTTAGGTTTAACTTAGGTATAACACAGAATAAATTAGGACTAACTTAGATAACTAAAATACCGATAGAATTAAGTTTTAACACTCGCTCTTAGTAATCGACACCCTACTTACCAACGAACCTACAATTGATCAGGTACACTGCCCGTTAGTGTTTGTTATTAGGTAAAGTCGACAAAATATAAATAATAAAACTTGAATATAAATTACCTACGCACAACGACACATTAGAATACCATTAAACATGTGGACTGAGTGTATCTTAACAACTGTTTTCTTAGTTAACAGGATTCCAAGCTCTATGTTGTCTGGAAAGTCACCATATGAATTAGTGTTTAATGTTGAACCAAATATCTCTCATCTAAAAGCTTTTGGTTTTTTGTGTTTTTCTACTGTGCTTAATGACCCTGACAAGTTCTCATCTAGGTCTAAAAAGTCTGTGTTTATTGGTTATTCTAATGATAAGAAAGGTTATAAACTTTATAGTCTTGAAAGTAAAAAGGTTTTTTTTTACTCAAATGATGTAAAGTTTTATAAAACGGTGTTTCCTTTTAAAAATAGTGTTAAATGTGAGGAGAATGGAATGGTTTTTCCAAATAAAAACAGTCTTAACTTTTTTAATAATAATGGGGATAAGTCTACGTCAAGTGAACCTAATGATGATGAGAGAGATATAAGGACTGAAAGAAGTAAAGGCACAAAGAATATATCACTAGAGGTATTGAGTACATTGAGTGTACTAGAAGGGATGAGAGTATCCCTAGTGAAAGTACCTCAGAAGAAGCAGCAAGTGATGTAGATAATAGTGCAATACTAAGGAAAAAGATAGTGAATCTGAAGGTGATGGCAGCTTTTACCATGAGTTTAATGAAATGTTTGAAGCACCTAATGTGGTTCTGGATAGTCAGAGTGGTTTTAATCCTAGGAGGTCTTCTAGAAAGACTAGTATGCCTAAGAAACTAAGTGATTTTAAGTTGGATACCAAGGTCAAGTATAGTATAGACAAGCAAGTTAATTATTCCAATTTGAGTCTTGAAAATTATAACTTTTCTACTAGCCTGAACAAAATTATTGAGCCTAAGACTTTTGATGAGGCATCAAAATACATAAGGTGGGTAGAAGCTATGAACTTAGAAATGGATGCTCTAATAGGAATGGTACCTGGGTGATAACGGATCTACTAGTTGGTAGAAAACCAATTAGAAGTAAATAGGTCTATAAGGTTAATATAAATCAACTTGTGAAGTTGAAAGATTTAAGGCAAGGTTAGTTGCTAAAGAGTATAATCAGAAGGAGGGAATAGACTGGGGATAGATTATGAACAACTTTTTCACAAGTAGTAAAAGTTATTACTATTAGATGCATATTGTCTTTAGTTGTGCATAACAGCTTCAACTGGATATAAACAATGCATTCATGTATGGTGATTTAGTTGAGGATGTTTACATGTCTCTTCCTGATGGTTATTTCTCAAAAGGTGATACTAGGGTGTGTAAATTGGTGAAGTCCTTGTATGGTTTAAAGCAGGCACCAAGAAAATGGAATGAGAAACTCACTATAGTATTACTTAAAAATGAGTTTAAGCAAAGTAAAAATGATTTTTCTTTATTTACTAAGTTTAAAAATAGAGTCATTATTATTTTACTTGTTTATGTAGATGACATAGTCATTACTGGTAATAATCTCGATGAGATAAACAAGTTCAAAGTATTTTTGAGTTCTTAATTCATGATCAAGGATCTGGGTAAACTGAGATATTTTTTAGGTATTGAAGTTTTGGAATCTGGTAGTAGTTTGTATCTAACTCAGGGGAAATATTGTCTTGAGTTATTAACTGAATTTGGTATGCTTGCCTGCAAACCATGTGGTACCCATATAGAGTCTAAAAAAGGAGTTGTAAAAACTTCTAAGGCTAAAGTCACTGATATTGATAATCCTTTAACTAGGATAATCTGTTATCAAAAATCGGTTGGAAAATTGATTTATCTTACCTATACGAGACATGATATAAGCTATGATGTACATGTTCATAGTCAGTTATGCATGCACCTTTACAGTCTCATCTAAAACTTGCTTTTAGAATTTTAAGATATCTAAAAAATGCTCCTAGTAAAGGAATTTCTTTTAACAAAGGTAATGAGCTAAACTTAAGGGTGGGGTGTATGTAGCTACTGACAAGGCTAAATGTAAAGTTACAAGAAAGTCTATTACTGGGTATGCTGTTTTTATGGGTAGAAATTTGGTTTCTTAGAAAAGTAAAAAAGCAATCTATGCTTTCTAAGTCTTCAGCAGAAGTAGAATACATGGCCATGAATAGTGTAACATGTGAGGTTATTTGGATCTTGGAAGTGTTGACCGAGTTAAACATTGATACATCTCTTCCTGTTCCTTTGCATTGTGATAACATTTCAACTATTCAAATTGTTGCAAATCCTGTCTTTCATGAGAGGACTAAGCATTTTGAAATTGAGTTATTTTTCTTAAGGGAAAAAGTTGCAAATGGTGTTGTGAAAACTATGAAAATAAAGTTTGCGGATAATACAACAGATATTTTTACAAAAGGTTTAAGTGTTGTTGATCACAGTAAGTTTTGTGAGAATCTGAGAATGTATGATTTGTACAGGATTAGCTTAAGGGGGAATATTGAGAATAATAACCCTAATCCTGTTATGAGCACTAAAAGTGAAACCCAACTAAAGACACAAGGGTGAAAAGGTAAAATTTATTTATTATTAGTATTGTGTGTGATAGGGTTTCATAACTGCAAGGACTAAAAGGAGTTAATTGGGAAGTCTTTGAGCTATTAGCAAGGACTGAAGATGCAATTTCTCTTAGGATTTCGGTAGTATATAAGCATAATATTTTTTCTCTTTCATCTCATCAAGCTGTAATCGTTTTGTTATCTCTCTCTCAAAATAAATGTGTAAATCTTCATCATCTCAGTCTTTGAGATTTGGAGATTAATAGTTAGGGTTTCTTTTTGTAACCAGTATTGAACTCAAAACTTGTAGCCACATTTGAAGTAGTTGACAGATTTTGTGAATAAAATAAGTGGGGAGATTGCTAGTATTTATAAATAAATCGGTGTTGTATCTTGATCTTTCTTAAGTTTTCTATGGTGCTTAATGGGCCTCTTGCTCAAAGTTATTAGGAGATATATAGGCCCAAGCCCAAGTTGTGATACCATGTTTAACAATGAAACTCCGTAGGTTATGATTTATCATTAACCACAATATATAGAAGATTACATGAATGAAACCTTAACGGGCCCTAAGCCCATAAACCGGGTTTGGACCTATTTATCCTCTAATAAAAGTATGCCCGCCTATAATGGTGGTGCATTGACTTTCATAAGTTTCATTATCCTTCTCAAAAAGCATTCAAGATTGCATTTTGCTAATTCTATACTTAATGACAATACCATGTTTTCTTCAGAGTCAAAGATCCATGATCTCTTGTATGAAAGTAGTGGTCAACTATTTGTTAAATTATCAATGAAACTTCTTTTTTGCCAAAAGAAGCAAGATACATTATGGCTTAACACGGCTTAAATCGTGTGAACTGTATCTTTCAAGTTACCTCACCGATTTATATGCGTCAAGTTAGATGATTTAAAAATAGAAACGTTAGACAATGGAATATAAGATGTAACATTTAGTGAGAATTAAGCTGTAAACAGCACGACACTGATCAAAACTTAAACTGCAATTCAACCAAGTTTATGAGCTTTCGCAAAACTTAAACAGCACGACACTGATCAAAACTTAAACTGCAAAACTTAAACGTCAAGTTAGTAAATTCACTGCTGTGCCTCATTTGTATATAAGAAGAAGAAAAAAGACATCAAAAAGTAAAAAAAAAAAAAATCATGACAACTAAAAAGGTTATGGCATCGATTTTCCAGACAGATACACAGAAATCTTATCCCTCAAAATCAAACCATTATGATCACCATCTGACTTACAAACCACAGGCCGATAATCCAAATCAAGGCAGCCAGAAAACACGAGCTTTTCTTGAACTTCATCCTTCATATCAATAAGTATATTATGCAAAATGCAGCAAGCAAGAATAATCAAAGGTAGTCTGTCTTTATTAGGCCTCCACAAGACTCCTTTAATTATCTTCCAATTCTCTTTCAGCTTCACGAATGCTTCTTTCGCCACCTTTTGTGTTTTCAACAACCTTTCATTAAACTTCACTTCAGAATCACGAAGTTCATTTCCCCGATAGGGAGTTAGCAACCAGGTTAGCAATGGTAGCCCTGCATTACCGACGATATATTCCTTTATTTCATTTCCTTCAGATAACTTTTTGAGTCTCCCATTCAATCTTTCACATTTGTTGCATATTTCAAAGAATTTCGACTCTTTAAGGATATATTCATCACTATAACGACCTGGCCATCCTGCGTTGATGTCACGGAACCTCAAATCTGGGCCCACAATTGCTTGTAATGTCATGGTTTGGTTTTTCTCTCGATCGCACCACACATTGGTTGACTGGTCAGCAGTGACGAGAGACATCAAAATGTGAGTGGTGTCAATTGCTCCACAACAATTTGGAAGTCCCCCGATCTTTTCAAATTGATGTTTTAAGGCATCCAGCTCGTGTTCAGTTGAAGGCCAGTAGATATGGTGGAGTCCTTTTTCCTTCAAGGCGTCTACAAAACGTTTAGTTAGCTGAGCCACTACGGTTTTGGTTAGGTTAAGTGAGCTCCCGACTGAAATTTGAGACTCGCCGGACCCTAACCGTGTTAGAACAATAGCAACCATATCATATAGGCCCAGCCGGTTGCCATCAAGGTCAATGAACTTTGAACTATTGGCCAACATTTCTTCTTTAACGAGTGAACATATATAATCAAAAGTCTTCATCGACATCTTGAACATGGACTCAAAGCTTTGTGAATCACTTAAACTCCCTGAGAAATCAAACATACAAAGATTCTGATTAGGGTTCATGGAGATTCTTAACGACGTCAGGAAATGAAAACATCTATCAAGATTCGACTTTAGAACAAAGAAATATATGAACTTTTTAATGATTCTGAGCAAACATACCAGTTACAGAAAATGGTATATAATCATAACCAATAGTCTAATAATATACATTTGCATATAGGGACTTCATGACAGAACGGTTGTGAGTGTGCGGTCGAAAATAGTCAAGTTTTGACTTTAAGAGTCAAACGTAGTGCTTCATTGTTTTCTGTAGTAGAACTTCTGAATAACATATGGTCATTTAGGATGCTATATACCATTGAACTAAGCTGTTAGTGAACTCTTTAGGTTTGCATCAACGAAGGCTTATCCCTAAGTTATGCAATTACAAAAAATCATCAGGTTAAGAATGTACCATAAGATTAACACTGATCATGTTATGTTTAAACCTATGGTTCCCTTTTCGTGCAAATCAGCTAGAAAAAATTACATTTTTTTTTTTGTTCTCAAAACAAGCAACTAACTGACTCACTTAATTTCTTTAGGCCAATCGTTGAATCCTGCGATAAGGTCATGGTTCAAGTCAAAGAGACATCATATTTGCAAAAAAGTACCCAAATCTAGCCAGGCATTTAGCCTTCATGCCCCATGGTCGATTTTTATGTCCCCCTACGTAGGCCGGAAAGTATACGCATCTAATCTTTGTAGCAATATAATGCCAACCAAAATCGATCTATGTTAAAGAGTCACAGTTTGATTATATAGTGTCAAACAAATTTTCTTTATGTAGTAAACTTGATTTAAGACTAAAAGCAACCTCTAAACAATATCTTGGTTAGAACTTAAAGATCTATCAAACACTTTCATGCTAAACAAACATGAATAACATAGGAAACAAAACATTACTGTAATATTTAACAACATTACACAGAACCGCCACATGTATTATTATATACAGCAAACCAGCAACATTGATTAACATTAAACTAAAAGCATAAAAAGAACATTATGAATTGAATCACATTCTACACAAGATACAACACTGAATCATAGCCACAAAAGCAAAGGATTATATATGCTTCTCAAGTCTCAACCAAGAGAAAACATACCATGAAACTTATTGGAAAAGTGAAGCCACCAATCTGAAAGTTGAGGTTGAGATAGCGGCAGAGTGGATGTGGTGGCAGCAGCAGCAGCCTTCCTTTTTAATGTTGACCTTCTACTGGGACCCATTAAAGCATCAAATCAAGAACACAAGTTATATGTTTTTTTAAGGAATAGTCAAAGGATAGATGTCAGTGAAGACGAACAAGGGTCAAGAATCGAAGAAGAAAAAAAAGCATGCAATGATGGTTTGTTTTGAACTTTTGACAACATTTGATATTTATACAACTAGGTTCTAAAAACAAATACGAGTAGTTTCTATATTCTGACTATGTTTGTTACATACGAGGAAGGGCCGTCTTTAAATTTATGAAAATTTTAAAACGTTATATATAAAGTGTCATCGTTTTTAAGAAATAATGCACATAATTGTTAACGGGATAAATTTTGGTGCCCCTAAAATTTTTGGGGCCCTGTGCGGTCGCCCACCTTGCACACCCTCAAAGCCGGCCTTGCGAGGAACATGTGTTCGCGTTTCGCGACGGGTTAATAATAGTGTCTATTTAGTGGAAGGACTAAATATAAAACAAATTAGTGTATATTTAGTTGAAGGACTAAAATATAAAATAAGGTAACCATCAAGGAAGTAAAATGTTAATTTCGATTCAAGGACTGAAAATGCAAAATAAGTTATCCACTGAGAAAGGAAAATGTAAATTTCAATTCAGTAAGGGCTAATAATGTAAAATTCCAAGGACTAAAATGTAAAAAAAAGTAACAACCAAAAATTAAATATGTAAAATTTCAAAGACTAACATGTATTTTAAACTAACCATCAAGGATTAATACGGCATATAATTCATAGTATGCATATTACTATTCATCAACTATTCATGAAAAGACTAAAAATGTAAAATTTCAAGGACTAACATGTATTTTAAACTAACCATTAAGGACTAACACGGTATATAATTCATAGTATGCATATTACTATTCATCAACTATTGAATAGTATTCCCCCTGGAAATTGTTAGTTAGATAATGTGAGATTTTTGTAATCTTATTTGATATTTTTTTTGTCAATAATCTTATTTGATACGGAGTAGTATAATGGAACATTTATTAGCAGGAGAAATAAAGAATCTTATTTTACATGTTACAATAACTTTTTACAATGTACTAGTTTTAATCCCCGTGCACGCACGGGGCTTGTACATTATATTTTTTAAATATATTTTTAATTTTTATTTTTTCTGTTTTATAAGTTATGAAAGTCTAAAGGGTTATTTGTTTTTTTTAAAGTCATAATAAAATTTGTAAATTTATAAATTTACACTTAACTCTATAAAATTTATTTAAAATTAAGCAACTAAAGTTTTATTAATTACCTCCTCTTTTTTTTAAGTTTTTGTTTTTATAAATTTGACACATATATTTTTATATGTTTTTTTTCTTTATCAGATTTCTCCATCAAAATAATGCCAATTTTAGAAGTATTTAAGCTTTTTAATTAAACATATATTCAAAAATAATAAAAAATTTGAAGCAAGTAGCTAGTCAACTAACAACTATAGTAGCTGATTATGTTTAGAGCTCTCTGTGATAATTTTTGTATTCGGAACTATTGCGATAATTATGTCCTGAGCTATGTAGAACTCGTTATTCAGTTGTTCCTTTTATTTTAAGCGTCAAATAAAGATGAATGTTTTAGCTGAATTGACCGCATGGCGCTGTAGCACTAATTTCCGTGCACGCACGGGGCTTGTACATTATGTTTTTTAAATATATTTATAATTTTTATTTTTTCTGTTTTATAAGTTATGAAAGTTTAAGGGGTTATTTGTTTTTTTTAAAGTCATAATAAAATTTGTAAATTTATAAATTTACACTTAACTCTATACAATTTATTTAAAATTAAACCACTAAAGTTTTATTAATTACCTCCTCTTTTTTTCAAGTTTTTGTTTTTATAAATTTGACACATATATTTTTATGTGTTTTTTTTCTTTATCAGATTTCTCCATCAAAATAATGCCAATTTTAGAAGTATTTAAGCTTTTTAATTAAACATATATTCAAAAATAATAAAAAATTTGAAGCATCATACCTAATAAGGAAAAATTCTTTTTTTTGAAATGCAAAAGTCCTCACTTTTCGTTTTCCTTTACTAAGCAAAAGATTTTTTGTTGTTGTAAACATTTTAAAAGAAGAAAATACTCCCTCCGTCCCATAATTATAGTCCACGTTTTCTTTTTGGGTTGTTCCAAATTAATTGTCCACTTTCAAAAATAGATAGAGAATTTAAATTAAGTTTACCATATCACCCTCACTTGATGTTATTATTACAAATTTTAAATAAGTTATAAATTAATTGGTTAAGGGTAAAAATGTCATTGTGCAAAAAGTAAGAGAGAGAAAGCTGTAATGATGATGTTTTTCTTAAACTGCGTGTTTTTTGTCGGTGGACTATAATTATGGGACGGATGGAGTAACTTGTTTGTACTTATGACTCTTCGTGTTTGTTTGATAAGTTACGTACTTACGTATAATAATATTTATTTTTTTAACTTGTGCGTCAGGAGTATAGGTTAAGGAAAGTTTCACTGAATACGTGTCTTCTTTTAAATAGCCGGTCAGTGATTGTAGAGCCTGATATGAGAACCACTCAATGACTGATGACTACTAAAAAAGTGACACAGCGGCTGTGAGACCCTTTTTAACTTGTGCCCCTATGGACAAGTTAGAATATAATGTTTCTATGATAAGTTGCAGGGCTAAGTATTATATATCGCGGACTAGACCGAATCAGAAAATCAGATCGAACCGGACTGATCGAATTGTACGGAATGTTTACGGTCCGATCTTTGATCCACTCTTTTAATCATTTCGGTCCTCGGTCTGGTCTTGTTTGATCTCACGCACAATCAGACATTATGTTTTGTTGAACCGGACCGAATTGACGAACCGAACCGACTCGGACATAGACCAGATATTTCGATATGGTGTTTTGGGTCAAATCGGTTTTTGATCCGATCTGAATCTAGTCGATCCCCTCTAATTTTCGGACCATTCTCGGCGCTAAGTTTAAGTCATAACTTGTGTTACTTTAATTTAATAACTATTGTTTGAAGTCAAAAGTAAATATCTACTTTTCACTAAATGACATTGTACAAGAGATTTTTTTATAGTTTTATGTAAAGAGAGAAAGATTTTTGCTTTTCATGTTATGTATTCTATTATAAAAAGAATAGTAATTAATATGAATATGGACAAATGATTAACAAGTTTTCTATTTGGTTTCATAAGGTTTTGAACTATCATACACGCACGGTGTAGTATTAACTTGAATATAGAGTTTAACCGAACGGTTAAAGCTTTTCATTATTTCATTTCAACTTACAAATAGTGCGCAAATGACAAATGATTAGTGAAATCATATCTTTTACTATTTATTTAGTAATTGTTAAAACATTAAAAAAAACATCAATAACTCATATCAAATAAAATAGTATTGCTCCATCAGATATTTATAGGGTGTCTAGTTACAATTTTTAGGTTATACAGAGCTTATCGTACACGCACGGTGTATTAACTTGAATATAGAGTTTAAGTGAACAGTTAAAGCTTTTCATTGTTTCATTTCAACTTACAAATAGCGCACAAATGACAAATGATTAATGGAACATTAAAAAAAATCAATAATTCATATCAAATAGTATTACTCCATCAGATATTTAAAGAGTGTCTAGTTACAATTTTCAGGTTATATAAAGCTTAGAAATGTCATATCCTGTTAAATTTAAAATAAAATTTGAGTAAATCATATTTTTTTACTTGTTTTTCAGTGACATTCAAAAATTTTAAAAATTATTAGTAATTCATATCATGTATTGGTACTCTATGAGATATTTTAAGTGTGTCTAGTTACAAATTTTATGTTAAATTTCTTTTGCCTTAGCGTATGGCGGTTTTTTATTGCATAAGAGTTGGACCTTCCACGCGTTGCGGCGGAGCTTGTTTTTGTGCAATTTGATTACATAGTTTGCGCGTTGCCGTGGGACATAATTTTTCGCGAATCTGTTTCGAATGAATAATGAATAGAAATATGTCTACGCGTTGCGGCGGGGCTGACTTGTATGCAACACGGGTTTTTTATTTCACTGACATTTTTTTAACAATTAGGGAATATTAGACTTCAACATTTTCTATAAAATCGTACGTATGTCGGAAGCATTGCAATATTGGGTTCGTTTTGTTCGCAATTCGAAGATCTTTCCGCATGTATTTTTAATCGGAATAAATCGGTAGATATGTGTTATATATTTGATTAATAAAGTTTATTATATAAAAAAAAATCGTAAATAGTTCAAAGGTTAGGGTACGTTTTGTAAATTTTCTTTTTA
Organism: Tanacetum coccineum; assembly: GCA_026074375.1. Classification (NCBI taxonomy): domain Eukaryota; kingdom Viridiplantae; phylum Streptophyta; class Magnoliopsida; order Asterales; family Asteraceae; genus Tanacetum; species Tanacetum coccineum. The sequence goes on along the minus strand of BQNB010017621.1, from coordinate 2,031 downwards.
ATATATATACATTAAACTTCAACATTTTTTATAAAATCGTGCATACCTCAGAAGCATTGCAATATTTGGCTCGTTTTGTTCGCAATTCGAAGATCTTTCCGCGGGTATTTTTTGTTCTGAACGAATCGGTACAAATGTGTTATATATTTGATAAATAAAGTTTATTATATAAAAAAGTCGTAAATAGTTAAAATTTGAGGGTCCGTTGTGTAAGTTATTTTATTTTTATTTTTTTTGGGCCAGAATTATAGTATTCTCATTCCCCAGCCAAAACACTGTCGTTTTGACAGTGGGCTGTATATGCTCGAATTGGGCTCTTTGCCACGGGCCACTTTCCCTCATTCTTATGTTTTCTGTAGCCCGTTGTCTGCTTCTGTGTATAATATCTGCTACAGCAAAATGATATGTTGCCTCCTTCATCTCCATTCTTCCCGATTCATCTACACATGCATACAGGGTTTAGTTTCTAGGCCTTTTGTCTGTGAGCCGAGACTCAATAGCGGTTTACCGAGGCGGGGAAATTATTCCGGCCGAATGATCTAGCGATATGGGTTTAGGTGCTAATCAAGCTTCATATTATGCTAATTAGGTAGGTTATTTACTTCTTTTTCCTTTAACCATATGGATTGCTTCTAGGGTTTTTTATTGTTGCACAAATAATATGTATAAAAATTTAGGGATTATGATTTCTGCGGTTTTTTGTTAGATTCTTTGACTTAGGTTAGCGGTAAGGTGAGTGGCTTGAAGTTATATCTTATTTGGTTGAATATTTGTTCAGGAATCATGACGAACCCAGTGAAACGAAGAACGTCGTTTGCTGCCTCAAATGATACTATTTATACTATGTGCGTTTCTAAGTTTTGTCGCCATAAGATACCAACGCAAGGCTGGTATTTTGGCGGGGTTACCTTAATCGAATTATTATTGTAGCCAAGGTAACTTGGCGAGGAAACTTGACCCGGGTTAGGGTTGAATGTTGACTGCAATTTACTTGGCTGTGATGATCTTTCAAATATGTCGTGTTGGCGCAGATAGTGGAAGGATGGCAGAGTGCGAGAATTGCTCGCCTCAGCAACCTACACGAGCGCAGCCACTACATTAATTAATCTGAGCCAAATTGAGCCCTTTCCCGTATTTTTCTTGGGCTGATATTCTGGAATGTTTACAAAATGATACGTCATCTTATAAGAGCTTCACCTCTAACGCAAGGATGGTATTTTGGCGGGGTGAAGGTATTTCGCTAAGGCTGTGATTATCTATGTCTTGGTGAGGCAAACCATTAGCTTTGCAGCCATGGCAGACGTGTCCGCTTTTTTTGATCTAAACCTATCTGACCCTCATAGGCACTATACAATTCAGATAATAGATATAAGAGTTCATTAGCCGATCGAAATGACGCCGCTTTAAGCAGCCCGTTTTTTCAGCTTTTCGGCTTTCAGTCAGTTTTTGTGGGCTGAAGATAATTGTCACATTCATTATAAGGGGCCATGATGAATCTAAAAATGGTTGATCAAAGTTATGATCATTTGCTTCTTTGTGTGGCAAATCATCATAATTGCTGCCGGGACGGATGTATCAGCTTTTTTTGGTTCTCAACCTATCTGAGCCTCATATACACGATACCATTGACAGAATAGATAGATATGATACATTATTGTTAGGAATCTTGTAATAGAAAGTTACTACTAGTAGGTATGTAGTTCCTACTGGTAGAGTAAACAGTTCCTGCTGGTAGTGTAGTTCCTACTGGTAAGGTTAGTAGTATAGTTAGTACTGGCAGTAAAATAGTTATTCCTGTTGGTAGTAAAATATTAGTCCTGGTAGTATTATGTTTACTCCGGGTTGTTAGTGAAGTTAGTTAGTAATAGGGATATGCATGAGATATCCTAGGAAGTGATAACCCTTATCACTTTAGCTTTTAGTTAGGGTTTCATGGGTATTTAAGCAACTTACGGCTTGGATGAATGTAACTGATTAAATTCATTAGAAACACGTTTATTATCAATAGAAAAGATCCATAGAGGATCATTG
>BQNB010017620.1:58802-69630 GCA_026074375.1 Tanacetum coccineum | reverse complement strand
TTGCCAGAACATCAGAGTGATACTCTTTAGTATTCACAGTGACGATGGAAATCCTTCTTGAGCCAACATCAAACAAGCTCTTGGTAGGTGACTTGCGAGATTCTATACGAATCAAGCTTGTGTCACTTTGATAGAATCAAACAGGTTCTTGTATGTTGTCTTAAGATGTTCATTTTCTTTTGCATAACTATGAACCTGAAATTCCAGTGGCACGTTCTTATCTTTAAGTTTCTGAGACACCGGATCAAGGGTATTTGATGCATATTGAGTATCACTACTCTTACCCTTGAGATCTCCCAACTGAGCTTGCAACCGTTTGATCTTTTGTTTCATGTCATTATAAGCTTTATCATATGTAATCTTGTCATATTTGCATTCTTCACATTTTGTATACCAATTATTCCAAAGAACAGCGTATTCTTTTTCCTTTTTAATAATGCAATTTTCAAGTTTTTCTTTCGTACGATAAAGCTCAGTTTGGAGATCAGTATACTACACTTCGTGAGTAAGCATATTGAATATATCATGATCATAACAGTTTTCATCTTTGGGTACCTCAGTTGATCCATCTGAGTCATAGACGGGAGCGTTGTCAAACTGAGTTCCAGATGTGGATGCTTGCTGCAATGTATCCTCTGAAGTGCAATTCATTTGTACTCTCTCAATTTCTTCACTAGCACTTGCATCAGCCATGAAATCAAATTCCTCTTGAGTGAGTTGGATCCCTTTTTCTTCTTTTCGGGCAATCTGCATCTGTTGCATAAGGTAAGCAGCATCCTGTTTCTTTGGCTTTACTGTGCAGGTGCTGGCATGATGACCCTCTTCTTGACCGTTGAAACACCTTATCTGGTTATCTTTGCTAGCATTACTATTACCCTCAGCCGGTGTTGTTGCAACATTTCTATTCCCATACTGATTTGTAATTTCTGGAACAACACTAAGCCCATTCATATTTTCAACATTCTGAATACCCGAATTCTGAACTGCATTTTACCCAACCTCATTCCCATCATTATGCACAACATTTTGTCTCACCTGATTTCCAACATTGTCATTAACCATTTTCATTTTGATGTCTTGGCTTGTGTTCATATCCGGTTGTGCAATTTGACTATTGTGGGAAATTAATGAACTTATTTGGTTGTTGTTTGTTGGAATGGTGTTGAGTTTGAATGCTTTAGCCATTAAAGCAAGTGCCTTGTTCATTGCAGTTGTGGGATCTGAATTGTCTTCAAGATTCTGTATTGGTTGTTGCATGTAGTTCGTGTTGAATGAAGGTTTTTGGACAAAGTTGTTGTTAGGTTGTGGATGTTGTAAGTAGGTAATGAGTGATGATTGATCTGGGTGAAACGATGTCTGAGTGTTTGCCATTAATGCCAAAGGATCATGTGTGTTTGCAAGTCGTTGTGCTCTAATAGCATTGATATCTTGTTGAGTCGACATTGCAAAAGTGATGTGAAATGATATGCAAGGATCTTAAGTGGGTAAAGTGATTGTTGTTGTGGATTGAAACCAATTAACGTTCACGGGATTTTACAAGTCTTAGATATAAACCGAGAAAAGAATTGAATCTTTCGCGGGATTTTACAAAATCAAGAAGAAACCATGAAACAATAATTAATTGTGGTTGAAATCATTGTCGCAATTGAAGAACTTAAGCTTTTGTTAATGATTGATGAGCTTAAAACGACGAACGTTGCACAAACTTTCAACTTAGAATGAGTAACGATTGATTAAAACTCAAATAAGGACTAACGATGCAATAACGATTCACGTTGGAGGACTAATGGTTGAATTATAACTTGTAAGGACTAACGGCGTAACTCAATTTCAACAATCAGGATTAATAGAGAAAGAAAGGAATTACTATGAATGTGTCTTTAAATCCAAGGACCAATAGTGTAAATTTCGAATTTTAATTAATTAAAAATTGTTTCCCTCCATGCAAGTACGTCTTCTTTATTTTGAAACTTAAAAAAATGACGTATGGTTTTACTCTTGTTACGGGCTCGATTCTTTATCGTCGGTAGAAAATAAATACACCACGTTGATCGAAAAAGGATCACGATCACAATGGTATAGGTTATAAGTCCCGTAGTTAACCGTCACACGAAACCAAAAAACCCGAAAATAGTTAAAACTGCGTATTCGGTCACAATAGCAACATTGCGAATTCGGTTGATTAAGAAACTGCTAGTTCGGTTCCACTTAAAGAGTTGCGAGTTCGGTTAAGCTTTTAGAAACTGCAAGTTCGGTTCCTCTCAAAGAGTTGCGAATTCGGTTACTTCACAAAGTTGCTAATTCGGTTATGCTTGAAAACTTGCGAGTTCGGTGACTTCAACAATTGCGAGTTCGGGTAGACTTGTAAACTTGCGTATTCCGTATTCGGTTTGATGAAGGAGAAGCTGCGAATTCGGGGGGAGAAGAGTGTTGCGAGTTCGTGTCCTTCACAAAAAAGCAAAAAACGTACTAGCGTCCTTGTATTGTCTTCTAGCAAAAAAACCAAACCATCCTTGTCCTTGGAAGCTAAAGTTGTGGATCTTGGTTCCTTGTTTGTCTTCCACCGTGGACCACAAAGTGAAATAAGCAAACTCAAAATAGGCTCTAAAATAAGCACTTAAAAGCTGTTTTTTTAACACCAAATAAGCTACGAAAAAGAACCTAACATCAAACTTAAAAACTAAAGTCCATACATGTTGTTAGACACTCAATAACAAAACACAAAAAAAATTGACGTGAAAGACACAACATCAAACTTAAAACTCCATATCATAAGATACGACCCAAGAAATAGCAGTTTAAAAGGATGAAAAAACTACAAAACTAAACCTATATTAAGCTATTTTGAAAATAGTGTTGAAGAAGTTGTTTTGAGATAACGACGATATAGCAAGCTTGTGTTAGGAAAGAATGCTAAACGAAAACTAAATAATCGGCAAATAAAAGAGAAGAAAAAAACGTGACCCGATAAGCTGTAAAGGCTTTGAAAAACAAAACAGTTACAGGCCCAAATGTCACTAATGATATATCAAGTTTTAAAAAAGAAGAAAAAAAATACAAGTTTGTTGTTTATAACAATAAGAAAGAAATAGAGAAAAATAAGCCGTATAAAATAAGCTAAAAAAACTCAAAAATTACCACAACTTATCACTAAACCCGACCTTGGCTCTTGATACCACATGTTGGATGATATCATTTCATCACCTTAAACACAAAATAAGAAAAAGATCTTAGAGAGAAAGAACTAGAGAGAGAGAGACAAAGAGAGAAAAAAAGATGGTTACTTGCACTTAGAAAAGAAAATGAGAAGCAATCCACACTTGGAGAGGGCTTTATATAGTTACAAGGATGGACAAGACTTGTGGGCTTTGTCTTTGGGCCGGACCTAAATGGAATGGGTTTAAGCCCGACAACTAGGCCTAATTAGCTTAAATAAATTCTCGTAAGCTATGTTTTACTTATACAAGGCTCGGGAAAAATAATGACCATCACTTTACTAAAAACACGGCTAACAGGGGCCGCCCAGTAGACTACGCTCCTATTTTTGTCTTTTTATGAGGAAGGTTGTATATGTTATGGAACATTCTATTTTGGGGGGAAAATTTGAATTTCAAATTTTAAGTTTTTAATAAAACTTTTTTTTAATTAAAAAATATTTTGTATAATTATTTTTGTAAAATACTTTTGTAAAAATGTGATGGTTAAGAGAAAAGTATTTTCTTGATCACTAATCATGCTTAATGATTTGTTTGTTCATACCTTACGTGATTACTAATCATAGAAATGGAGTTTTACGATTAATAATTTGTAAACATTTATTTTTATCGTAAACATTTTTACATTTTGTTATTATCAAAACATTGAGAGGTCGAAAAATATAATTAACGTTTGCAGACATTATTTGTATTAACAATCTCCCCCTTTTTGATGATGACAAAATATAAACTCATTTTGTATAAAATTAAAGGTTTCAAATTATTAATGAGTTTTCATTCCATTTCTCCCCCTTTTTATCGAATTCAAAAAGAATTATCGTCGAATTGTTGTAGAAAAAAAGAAATCGACGATATCAAGACTCCCCTTGATGTATGCTCCCCCTCATTTGGGGCACCAATGGATCGATCTTACGAAAATTGTTTGCTACAAAACAAAGTTAGAGGTACAAGTGCAAGACAAATATCTTTCAACAAGTAGCACTCATAGCAATTCATGCAAGTTAAGCCATAAGGCTTCATTCATTACTTAATAAGCTCATACAAGAAACATTAGTTACAATGAAAATAGAACTAAGGCTTGACAAAGAAACATTCATTTATACACTACATCACAATTTAAACATACTACAAAAGGTAGATAAAGATATCATGGCAGATGATCCTTCATTCATAGGAAAAGACTTTGAGCAAAAAGGTTAGGGTGACCAATTATGAGGTGATATGACCTAGTTTTCAAGGGTGATGTGGAGAGAATGAATTCATGATGGAGGTGAGAAGATACTCAATGTGAGCAAACATTAGGTTCATCTCACCCCTAAGAGAAAAGATAAGATTGCGGTTGTGAAAACAACAAAGATAAGTTGACCCATGATAGTCATGATAGTTAAAGTAAATGGGATGACCCATGAGAGGTGGTTGAGGCTGTGGTTGTGGTAAAGGTGGTGATGAAGTATCAAGAATGTGATCAAGAGGAGTAATTGATGACAAAGAGAGTGTGACGTCCAAAGAAGGATGACTTTGAAGTGGTTGAGGGTTTAAAGGTCTAAGAGGAACATCCGAGATGTTGTCAAGCAAAGGGTTCAAAGGTTAAGGAGAGGTTGGTTCATTTAAAGATGGTGGTGAAATTTAAAGTTTTGATTGAAAAGAAGAAGATGTGTTCTCTTGTCTTGATGAGGTTTGATTGGTGGATGTAGTTTTTGATGTTGCATTTGGAGGAGTTAGAGATGAAGAAGTTGTTGTAGGAGAAGGTGTGGTGGTGACATCTTCATCACTAAAAATGTTAACATATAGTTGTCTAGTAGGGATTATGGTTAGTTTGATTTTCTTAGAAGGGTTAGAAGAAGAAGCTTGAGTGGAATTCATGGTAGAGTGGTTTGAAGAAGATGAAGATGATAAGAGTGGGAAGGATGGCTTATTTAATTATAAAAGCATAGGATCAAAGTAGAAAAGCATGGGGATTAAAAGGATAGATTCCAAAAGTGGTTTAGCAAAATGCAGGAAGTTTAGCTGGGCCTAAGAGTGAATAGTCAACTGCATAGAAAATCAGGTAGTCACAGAAAAATTTATGTGACTTCTAATGGCGGTCCCAGATATATAAGGGAGCCGCCCCTTATTTATGAGGGCCGTTCTCCAGAGACAAGAAAATTTTCCAATTTTTCCTGATTTTCTGTAAGCCCTGTACAGAAAAAGTTTCCTAGATTTTCCCTTTTTCAGTCACTCCTATTTCATCATGGATCATCTAATACTTAATAGTCAAATTCACAAAATCAACTATCCTAAATTCTATTGAATAAGCACATGTTGACAAGTTGACTAAGAGATAAACATGCATAGTGTCATATAAGTAACCATAGTGTATCAAGGTGCATGCAAACAAGTGTTTAGGATGATAAAAATGAAATGATCATCCAAGGCAAGTTATATTGCCTGTACTACATTCTAATTTAGTACTAAATAGAATAGGTTTAAGTACTTAATCATAATAAAGTATTAATAAGATAAATAATGTTTTATAGCAATTTTTAAAATTGCTCACTTCTTCATGTTCTTCCACAAGTTTCTGAGGCCTTTCCCGATTGACCTTAATCCACCACGATGTTCATCTCGAATCTAAACTTGACGGTTGATGATTTTGGTTTGGCGGGTATAAAATGGTTCCATGTGAGGGTCAATGTTAGGTGGGTTTTGAAAGACTTGAGGAATATCATTTGTTAGAGAGTTAACAAAGCGAATAGGAGAATGAGTGCTTGAACGCGAGTTCCCTTCTCCATTTCTATCACCATCATCGTTAAGATGAGAGGAGGATGGTTGGTCGAAGGCGGACGAAGAAGAAGTGGAGTGACGACCTCTTCTCGTGCCACGATCCTTTCTAATCTTTCGCTCTTGATGAGCGGTAAGAGAATTCATGACACAATCGTACAAGACATATGACTCGTTTGACAACTCAGAACTCTCACTCATAACGAAATTAAACAAACGGGTTAACTACATACCATAGGGTAGAATTAACCTAGCTTGTTTAGTGACCCACTCCATTCGTTTTGCCATATAATAGGCGAGATTGAATTTTTCGGAGTTAGCAACACAATAGAGCATGTAACAAAGACACGCAGGAACATGATCCCGGTTACCCCCAGACAAAATACATTTTCCCGGATATCTTCCAAAGGTTTCAGGGTTGGCATAATTTCACGAGTGAGAATTTAATGTTCATGAACATCAATTTCTTCCTCATGACGGATGCGATGGACTTGACCTTCTCGATCAATTCGTATATACAAAATGATGTCATCAGGAGAAGGAGGGTTGGTTTGATATGGACCATCCGTAGGGACACCATATGCCAACTCATCAAGTGACCATTTTCAGTAAAGACGCAGGCACCCTCGCAATGTATGTCAAGAATTTGTGCAAATTCTTCAACAGAGTAAGAAAAGAATTGATTTTGGATCATAAATTCGATGAACATTTGACCTTCGTCAGAATAATATATTTGATATTGACTATAAAACTCAAGTAAGAAACGAGGACAAATTTGGTCATTAATTTCAAAGAGACACTCAAACTCAAAAAAATGAAACAAAGACCTAACATAGTTTAGATCCGCAAAGTCCTCAAAAACCACCCGACCCTCATGAATGTAGCGACTTTCAAGGTTTCTTAATCTTTCTTTTACAGGTGAACGATATTCATGTGAAATCATTGGAATATAGTGTCTTGTATTTTTATAGTCGTCAGACGATTTGCGAGGCATGATTACCTAGAAAGAATAGATTGAAGTCACATTTTATTATCATTTACTTGTAGTATTTTATTGACATTGTTTCTAGTGGGTGCTTAAATGTCACAAATGTGGAGTAACAATTAACTCGACCTAAAATTAACATCCTAAGAGTTAATCCAAACGCTCCTTAATTATGTATCTCGACCTTTGTTCATGAGATCATTATGCATGTGTTTGAAAACGTTTTTAAGTTGTATTAACAATGCATAACAACAATTTTATTATGTTCCTAACGTGAGTGATTTGAAAATAAAATTGGGGTTTTGGTTCGAAATCAATTTTTTGACAAACTTGCTAGTGTATGCAAATCCTATGTCTAAGGGAAGCATATTAGTTATACATTGTATCCTAGTAGTCTTAATTGTACAAAATTGAAGCAAAAATAAAAAAATTCCCAATTTTAATTTTTTGTGTTCATCATGAACCCTAGACTCAAATTGAAAGAAAATAGATGAAATGACTTACAATTGATGATGTTAATGATGTTAGGAATGATTGTATGTATTGATTCTATCTTCAATTTAAGTTTTGATGGTCGATTTTGATTTTTTGGGTTGGTGTTTTCATTTTCGTCGATGCAGCAAAGAGAGGGGTGTTTGGTTTTTGAGTTTAGAAAATTTTGACTAAGTGTGGAAAATATGGTGTCTGCTGGTGGCGGTCCCATATCGATAAGGGGGCTGCCTAAAAATACTTTGGGGCCGCCCTCGGCAAGGGAATTTGGACTAAGTTTTGACGAAAATTTTACAACGAGGAGTGACGTTTTAATTTTCATTTCGCGAATTAAAAATGTCTAACTAGCTTCGGATGAAGCAGTAAAATTGTCACGACGCGAAATGGAACGCAGACTAGAATTGAGACAGTTTAAAGATAAGCGGACTAATACGATTTATGTAATGTGTTACATCATTCCTAAACCAAGACGTAGATAGTTAAACGATTCACGTTTAAGGGGTTTCGTAAGAATGTCAGCGATGTTGTCGACGGACGGCACTTTTTCGATTGAGATATGTCCTTTCTAGACATTATCACGAAGAAAGTGGTGACGAATTTTGATATGTTAGGTTCGAGAATGTTGCACCGGGTTTTTGCTAAGGTCAATCGCGCCTTTATTGTCGCACATGATCGGGACGTCGTCGAGTCGAACGTCGTAGTCGATAAGAGCTTGTTTCATCCATAGTGCTTGTTGACATGCCTTTCCGGCGCTTACGTATTCGGCTTCGGTAGTGGATATAGCAAGAGTGGTTTGTTTCTTCGAGAACCAAGATGTCAAACAACATCCCACGAACGTACAAATACCGCTAGTGCTCTTTCGGTCCACATAATCTCCCGCATGATCAGAGTCGGCATATACTACTGTTTCTGTGCCGGTCCCTTTAGGATACCATAATCCTAAGTGCGTAGTTCCTTTAATGTATTGAAAGATACGCTTAACTGCTTCAAGGTGAGAGGTTTTGGGAGCCTCTTGGAAGCGGGCACAAAGGCAGACACTAAACATGATATCGGGCCTACTTGCCGTTAGGTATAATAAACTACATATCATGCCTCGATACTTGGTACTATCTACCAACTCACACTCTTCGTCTTTCGTGAGTTTGGTATCGGATGACATGAGGGTTTTCATTGGTTTAGATTCTTCTAAGCCAAATTTCTTAAGCATTTCTTTAATATATTTAGATTGATTAAAGAAAATACCATCTTCCATTTGTTTTATTTGTAGTCCAAGGAAGAAGTTAAGTTCACCCATCAAGCTTATCTCAAACTCGTCATGAATGATTTTGGCAAATTCATCACACGTGTCTTGACAAGTCAAACCGAATATAATGTCGTCGACATATATTTGAACGATGATGAGGTTAGAACTTTTCTTCTTAGTAAAAAGAGTGTTATCTACCATTCCCATTTTATATTCATGTTTAATAAGAAAAGCTTTTAATATATCATACCAAGATTTGGGTGCTTGTTTAAGACCGTATAAAGCTTTCTTTAGTTTATAAACATGATTTGGTTTTTCAAAGTCAATGAATCCTGGAGGTTGTGCCACGTATACCTCCTCATTGATAAAACCGTTCAGGAATGCACTTTTTACATCCATTTGGAATAGATTAAAATCTAAAGCACAAGCATAAGCTAATAGTATCCTAATTGACTCAAGTATAGCAACTAGGGCATAAGTTTCATCATAATCAATGCCCTCTTGTTGATTATAGCCTTGAGCAACTAACCTAGCCTTATTTCGAGAAACAATATTGTTCTCGTCTAACTTATTTCTAAACACCCACTTAGTTCCTATAATTGTCATATTCCTAGGCTGTGGAACTAACTCCCAAATATCGTTGGCAATGAATTGATTTAATTCTTCTTGCATAGCGACTATCCAACTTTCATCTGCTAAGGCTTCATTCACATTCTTAGGTTTTATAGTTGATATAAAGCAAAAGAAGTTACCTTGGTTTTGGGCTTGTGATCTAAGGGTTCTTTGGTTAAGGTTTCCAATGACATTTTCTAATGGATGGTTCCTAGATTCCTTAATATTGACCATTTCCTTAATCTTTAAAGTTTCATCCTCAATGTCATTTTCTAGGTTTTTCTTTTCGGTAACTGATTCGATAAAATATATATAATATATAATATCAAATAGTAATAGTATAGAGAGTATCCCGTTAGATAAAAAAAATCACTTTAGAAAAAGTAATAGTCCATCTTCCGAGTGTCGTTTCCACTGCGAGAGATGAATTGAAATTCACGAGAATGTTTTGTTTGATGCTTTAATATCAAATATTTTTGTTTTTGAGAATTATGGTTTTTAATACTAATAATATAATATAAAAACTATAATAAAGCTAAAATTATACTAAAACGGGCATGCTCGCTAAATAACAATAAACGACAATGACAATAAATTAAATAACAATAAACTAAACAACAATCAACGAGCAAATAATAAACGAGCATACCACAAGTCTACGATAAATATGGCAATAATAACAACTAAACTAAGCATAACAATAAGCATAAACGAATAAAGCAACAAATAAACATACTAACTAAGCATGGCAACTAAATGGACAATAATAATAGACATGTTAAAATAAAACTACAACTAATAAAATAGAAATACTCGCTAATCATGGCAACTAAAACTAATAAGCATAACGATAATAACAATCATATCAAGCTAAATAACCTAGAACTACTAATAAACTACGAGCATAATATAAAGCAATAACAATAGCAAAAAGTAAACTAGACATGGCAATAAAACTAACAAGCAACAATAATGATATTTAGTCTAAGAAAAACGGCAATACGCATAAACATAATTGCTAAACATTATAACTAAGCAATGAGCGACAAATGAAACCACGCTAATAATAAACTAAACTAAACATGGCAACTAAAATAACAATAATAGGCATAACGGTAAAAGACATAATAAGCAAATTTAAACTATAACTAATTAGAATTGAAAAGAGATAAGAAGTAGAACCCGAATGCCGAAATCGAAACGGTTAAAACCACCCGATCACATAAACTAGTAAAATATCAAGTTTATTTCTTTTAAACGTTCTATCTTACTTAATAGTAAATAAAGATGTAAACTTTATTAACTAAAGAGCTCAATAAAACTAAGAAAATATTTAAACTTGAAAATCAAAATAGCTTATGAACCCTTAAGCTCCACGCCTCATGAGTTGAAACAGTATTGCGTCATCACAAATAAAACAAAGATGAGACAAATATTAACACATAATAAAAACTTTTAATAACATTTTAAAACTATTCTAAACCAAATATTGTTAAAACTGTCTTACTAAAGATTTGTTAACCG
>BQNB010017620.1:40076-57874 GCA_026074375.1 Tanacetum coccineum | reverse complement strand
GGACATTCCAGTGAAGGCTGATATGAGCTGGGGATAGAGGAAGCTTCTCCAAATCCGTGAATTTGTAAAGCCGTTTTTTTAGAAGAAACTTGGCAACAAAAAATCTACTTCCCTTTGGTTTGATAGATGGAATGTAAAATGCCCGATTATAAATTATCTTACTCCTAGGGATATTACAAATGAAGGTTTTACATTGAAGACTTGTGTGGCAGATATAATGTCGAATGAGGGCTGGTTATGGCCTCAATCTTGGTTACTAAAAGCGCCAAACCTTGCTACTGTTGAGGTTCCAAAACTTCTAGACATGCATGTTGATTTGCCACAATGGAGAGATTCTAAAGGTGTTATGTCTATGTTTTCTGTTAGAGGTGCATGGGAAGCTCTTCATCCAAGGGGTAATGAGATTACATGGTACCACATTGTATGGTTTTCACATAATATCCCAAGGCATGCATTTAATCTTTGGTTAATTATGAGGAGAAGCCTAAAGACCCAAGATCGAGCTAGACAATGGGATGTTGGCCCAAATGTGGATTTAAATACGCTCTGTTGTAAGTTGTGTGATGCACAAACTGATTCACATGAGCATTTGTTTTTTGAATGTCCATATGCTGCTCGTATTTGGATATTGATTCGATCCTTAGGAGGTATGGAGTTAATCTCGCCCAGGTTACATGATATTATTTCCTATCTTCAGCCAATAGCTCATCCTCGTAATGCTAGAAGTGTTATTGGTCAAATTCTTGTCGCGGCTGCTGCATACTTTATTTGGGTGGAACTCAATAATCGTGTTTTCAAAAATAGTACAAGATCTCCAGAGGAGTTACGTGATGCTATTATTGTAACTGTTCAACTCAAGTTACTCGTTTTGTTTTAAGAATACGGCTACGGTTCAAGATATTCTTGCTCGATGGAAGATGCCTTCTAGTTTTAGGCTTTACAGCTAAACTTATATGTGATGAAATTAGGAAATAAGCCTAAAGACAAAATTTGTCTAGCAACGATTGATGAAAACTCCACGTTGTGGCATAGGAGATTAGGTCACGCGAATATGCGTCTCATTCAATCATTAGCATCTAAGGAAATAGTTAGAAACTTACCTAAGCTTAAGTTTGATCAACACTTCTGTGATGCTTGCAAAATTGGAAAACAAGCTCATGCTAGTCATAAGGCTAAGAATATAGTCTCAAAGAATAGATGCTTAAAACTCCTTCATATGGATCTATTCGGTCCATCCTCTGTACGGAGTTACGGAGGAAACTGATACACCTTAGTCATAGTAGATGACTACTCTAGGTATACTTGGACTAGATTCCTTAAGGAAAAAACCAAAGCTTTCGATCAATTCGAAATATTTAGTTAGAAAATTCAAAACCAATTAGGTTGTACAATAGTGTCAATAAGAACTGACCATGGTAGGGAATTTGATAATGAGGTGCAATTTAGAGAGTTTTGTAATACCAATGGTATTACACATAACTTCTCAGCTCCACGCACTCCTAAATCAAATGGCGTGGTTGAAAGGAAAAATAGGACACTTCAAGAAATGAGTAGGATTATGTTGAATGAGCAATTGTTACCACAAACATTTTGGTGTAACGCAGTAGACACTTCAACATACATTCTCAACCGAATCCTAATTAGAGCCATCTTAGGAAAAACACCCTACGAACTTTTAAGAGGTAGGAAACCTACGTTAGATTACTTTAGAGTGTTTGGAAGCAAGTGCTTCATTTTAAACACAAAAGACTACCTTACAAAGTTTGACCCAAAGTCATACGAAGGTATCTTTTTAGGTTACTCTCAAAATAGTAAAGCCTACATCATCCTTAACAAACATACTAGGAAAGTCAAAGAATCACTCAACGTGACATTCGATGAAACTCCTCCACCCTCTAAGACATCACCCTTGGTGGATGATGACTTAGATGAAGAAGAAGCAATTAAGGTTACCGAAAAGAAAAACCTAGAAAATGACATTGTGGATGAAACTTTAGAGATTGACGAAATAGTCAATATTAAGGAATCTAGGAACCATCCATTAGAAAATGTCATAGGAAACCTTAACCAAAGAACCCTTAGATCACAAGCCCAAAACCAAAGTAACTTCTTTTGTTTTATATCAACTATAGAACCTAAGAATGTGAATGAAGCCTTAACGGATGATAGTTGGATAGTCACTATGCAAGAAGAATTAAATCAATTCATTGCTAACGATGTTTGGGAGTTAGTTCCACAACCTAGGAATATGACAATTATAGGAACTAAATGGGTGTTTAGAAATAAGTTAGACGAGAACGGTATTGTTTCTCGAAATAAGGCTAGGTTAGTTGCTCAAGGCTATAATCAACAAGAGGGCATCGATTATGATGAAACTTATGCCCCAGTTGCTAGACTTGAGTCAATTAGGATACTATTAGCTTATGCTTGTGCTTTAGATTTTAAGCTATTCCAAATGGATGTAAAAAGTGCATTCCTGAACGGTTTTATCAATGAGGAGGTATACGTGGCACAACCTCCAGGATTCATTGACTTTGAAAAACCAGATCATGTTTATAAACTAAAGAAAGCTTTATATGGTCTTAAACAAGCACCCAAAGCTTGGTATGATAGATTAAAAGCTTTTCTTATTAAACATGAATATAAAATGGGAATGGTAGATAACACTCTTTTTACTAAGAAGAAAAGTTCAAACCTCATCATCGTTCAAATATATGTCGACGACATTATATTCGGCTCGACTTGTCAAGACATGTGTGATGAATTTGCCAAAATCATGCATGACGAGTTTGAGATGAGCATGATGGGTGAACTTAACTTCTTCCTTGGACTACAAATAAACAAATGGAAGATGGAATTTTCTTTAATCAATCTAAATATATTAAATAAATGCTTAAGAAATTTGGCTTAGAAGAATCTAAACCAATGAAAACTCCCATGTCCTCCGATACCAAACTCATAAAAGACGAAGAGTGTGAGGCGGTAGATAGTACCATGTATCGAGGCATGATAGGTAGCTTATTATACCTAACGGCAAGTAGGCCTGATATCATGTTTGGTGTTTGTGGAAAACTAGAAGGGGCGTTGAATAGTTTTCTTGATTAATTGGTATCGTTTCAAAAAAAATTCTTGAAACTTTGTGTGAAATGATCTTGGTTTATGAAGTATAAAAGTAAGTAAAAGAAAGAGTTGGATAGATATAACCAGGACACAAGTATTTATAGTGGTTCGGCTACAAGGACACCTTCCTTGATTATGTGGATCGAAAGAGCACTAGCGGTATTTGTACGTTCGTGGGATGTTGTTTGACATCTTGGTTCTCGAAGAAACAAACCGCTCTTGCTATATCCACTACCGAAGCCGAATACGTAAGCGCCGGAAAGGCATGTCAACAAGCACTATGGATGAAACAAGCTCTTATCGACTACGACGTTCGACTCGACGACGTCCCGATCATGTGCGACAATAAAGGCGCGATTGACCTTAGCAAAAACCCGGTGCAACATTCTCGAACCAAACACATCAAAATTCGTCACCACTTTCTTCGTGATAATGTCCAGAAAGGACATATCTCAATCGAAAAAGTGTCGTCCGTCGACAACATCGCCGACATTTTTATGAAACCCCTTAAGCGTGAATCGTTTAACTATCTACGTCTTGGTTTAGGAATGATGGAACACATTCCATAAATCATACTAGTCCGCTTCTCTTTCTTCTGTCTCAATTCTAGTCCGTGTTCCATTCCGTGTCGTGACAACTTAAATACTTCATCCGAAGTACCTTAAGCATTTTTAATTCGCGAAATGCAAATTAAAATGTCACTCCTATTTGTAAAATTTTCATCAAAAACTGAGTCCAAAACCCCTTACTGAGGGCAGCCCTCATACCCTAGGCGGCCCCCAATATATCTGGGACCGCCAAGCGATATGGGACCGCCATCAGCAGACACTAAATCTGAACACTTAATAAAAAAAATCAAAACACAAAAACAAACACCTCTTTTCATATCAGCAGCGACGAACACAAACCCAACACTCTAAAAACTTCAAATCAACCACTAAAACTATAATTGAAGATCAAATCAACACATATAATCACTCACAACATCTTAAAGATCATCAATTGTAAGTCATTTCATCTATTTTCTTTCAATTTGAGTCTAGGGTTCATAATGAACACTAAAATTAAAATTGGGGATTTTTCATTTTTCTTTCAATATTGTACAATTAAGACTACTAGGATACAATGTATAACTAATATGCTTCCCGTAGACATAGGATTTGCATACATTAGTGAATTTGTTGAAAAATTAATTTCGAACCAAAACCCCAATTTTATTTTCAAATTACTCACGTTAGGAACATAATATTGTGGTTATGCATAGTCAATACAACTTAAACACATTTTCAAAACATGCATAAATGATCTCATGAACAAAGGTCGGAGATACATATTATATGGTATTTTTTGACATGTTGGATGAGCAAAAAAATTAATACTAAGGAGCGTTTAGATTATCGTAAGATTCTATTTTCTAGGTCGAGTTAATCGTTACTCACATTTTGTCACATCTTAGGCACACACTGAAAACATTGTGCAAAAAACAAAATTACAAGTAACGGTTCATAAAATGTGATTTTGCTTTTGTTTTAGGGAGAGCATGCTGTAATGTCATCCCGGAAGATGATCTCGGGCAAATAAATTGCCTTCGGCTGAATCCGGGCAACATAACTTGCCTTGGATGATCTTTCGATTTTATCATCCTAAAAACTTGTTTTCATGGTACTTGACACACTATAATTACCTCTATGATGATATGCATGCTTATCTATTAGTCAATATGCACATATGTGTTCCTTTACTTGAATTTAAATGGTTATTCTTAAGAATTTAATTGTTTATGCTTTAGATGTTCATGATGCAATGAATTGATTACAAAAGGGAAAATAGAAATTTTTTTAGGTTATGCAGAAACAGGAATATTGGAAATTTCCTGTACTTCAGAAATTTGTCAATTTTTTGATTATTTTTTAATTTAAAGTTGATTATATAAATAATATTTGAGTTATGATATTTAGGCCTACAAAATAGACTAACAAATAGGCCTACACCATTCACATTTTGCCAAGTGCCAAACACTCGTTCTCTCTCCTAATATTCACCAATCAAAATTTGAATTCCACCAATCATATTTGTAGGTTCATTTTTAGGCATACAAGTTAGGCTTACAAATCACTTTTTATAATATTTATCGAGTTACTGTTTTTGCACGAATTTTTATTAATTTACTAATGTATATTCTTCATTGGCTAATGTGTTACTCCGCATTAATACTATATAAATATAAATGTAAGATTGTAATCTTTTGCTCCACGCCTCCACCTAACAAAGATTGGCAATTAATGTGAAACACAAAACAATTTAACACTATAAAAAATATGTTAAATTACACCGATCGTCCATGTACTTAGCTCTGTTTACCCGTTTAGTTTCTGAGTGTGTTTTTGTAGATTGAAATCCTATCTCAAGGTTTATAAAAACTTATCTAATGATCTTTACATGTAAATGAGATTGTTACTCAGCTTGTTAAACGCCAAGTCGAGCAAAGGGATCGAGCTCATTTAGGCTCGGCTCCGAACACGACCTTATCGTAAGCGGCTCGACTCGTTTTGACCCTATTTATGAGACATATGGGCTTATATAAGTTTATCACGTCATAATAAATTAAACTTAAACATACCCATAAGTCTCAAAATAAGCCAAAAACTTAGGGCTTATGCAATTTAACCCGAAATCAATAAACCTCATAATCAACAATATAAGCCGAAACAAGCCACCCATAATCAACATTAACAAACCACCAAAACAAGCCACCCATATATACTTCAGAAAACATTAGGCTTACGCTATACATTAAGCTTTAGGAACCATATACAAAAGATTACAATGTTGTTCCAAAAAGCTATAGATTATGGAAATACCTACTTGCTACAAGGCACAATACGCTTCAACATGGGGTCCGGTAGGAGTACGTCATATACGCCAGGGGGGATGGGAGTACGCATCTACGCCGGACCATACCGGTTTACCCCATGCCTGAATGGCTAAATCCAAGCCGTAGCATGGAATCAACAAACCCGTTGACCCAAAAAACTAATAATATTACCTTAGGAACATTCATTTGTACATACATAAACATTTGTTCAATCCTACCTACTACATATACATATCAACCAAAAGAGGATTGCAGTATAAAATGCCATTTTTTCAGGCCTTAACAAAACACAGCACTTGCAACAATGCACAGGAGTAGGTCATCAGCAAACTTCAAAGCGTATGACTCCATCCTTCAAAGTTGTGTCCTCGCTAAGATAAAACCAAACGCACTGCTCAGCCCAGAACCCAGATCGATCCTGTTAATACAAATAATGTCTAAAAATGTTATTTATATTTTTCGACCTCTCAACGTTTTGATAATAACAAAATGTAAAAACGTTTACGATAAAATTAAACGTTTACAAATTTTTAATCGTAAAATTCCATTTCTAAGATTAGTAATCACCTAAGGTATGAACAAACAAATCATTAAGCATCAGTAGTGATTAAGAAAATATTTTTTCTCTTATCCATTACATTTTTACAAAAGATTTTCACAAAATTTATTATACAAAATATTTTCTAATTAAAAGAAAAGTTTTATTAAAAACTTAAAATTTGAAATTCAAATTTACCCCCCAAAACGGAAGTTCTATACCAGTTACAACCTTCCCCACAAAAAGATAAAAAAGGGAGCGGAGTCTTCCTGGCGGCCCCCTTATATATATGGGACAGCCAGGACCACCGCCAGTTACCGTTGGATTTTCCTGCCAATAAATACTGCTCCATCCCTTGCTGAAAATCAGACCTATTTGCATGAATTTTCTTACACTTCTTTCTCTCTCTAAAAACCCTCTATCTCTTACTAAATATCTTGATCACTAACATCTCTTGATCTTGTTTCAAGTGATCTAATCTCTTCTTCTCATATCTTTCCTCTCATTCAAGTGCAAGAGAAGAACACTCGTATTCGTCAAGAAACGAAGTGTTGATTAATGATCTCTCTTGTTTTCTTCTAAGTATCAAATCTCTATTGTAATTATCTTATGTATTTGTATGATTCGGATAGTGTGTAAATCTGATAGTTTAGATCTAGTGATTGTGTATTGATTGTGAAGTGATAGATTGGTTCTAGCTAAGATTAGGACTCAACATTTAGCTTAGTGTCGAAAAATAACGTAAGTGATGTATAAACGGTTTTCTTCGCCTGAAGGGATTACATAGTGAAATCTCGAGTAGGATACTCGAGGAGTGGAGTAGGGCGAAGAAGAGCTTCATAGCCGAACCACTATAAATCTTGGTGTCTTGGTTTGATTGTTCCTTTCCTTATCTCTTCATATTATTGTCATTGTTATTTAGCTTTAGTTTAGATGGTTATATTGTTTGTTCATATTGTGAATTGGTTAAACATACAACTCGAATCTACATATTTTGTAAGCAAAGTTTTTAAAATGAAAATGAACCTGTAAACTATTCAACCCCCCTTTCTAGTTTCCACAGATCCTTAATGCACCTTAGTGTTGGTGTCAAAAACATCTAAAAACAGCTCTTTTACGCAGCATGAATACAATTTTTTTATGGCAGTGACTAACAACCGCTGAAGAATAGCTGTGCAGTTTGTGACTAACGACAAACTCTTTTGGTACTTTCTGTAAAATGTATTAAATAGTAGGAGTAGCTAAATTTATTTATAGTGAACACGCAAGTAACGTATTATAGTAAACTTATGATTCGGCCCGTTTTTAAAACCTTCGGTCTCAGCTTTTTGTAAAAAGCTCTATGCTCATCAGCATGAGTTGTATGCCACCGCTAATTACAAAACCAGCCCATACATTCCACATCGTAATATAAAATTGACTATACAATAATATAGTTATACATGTACCAAAAGGATATCTTATATTAAATGTAGAATGCGTGTGAACATATTATCATATAACAAGTGTGAACCTGGTTCTTCTCCGATATGACATAAAGCGTTCCGTAACACGTATGTTGCGTAATTCTCACAAACCGTAAGAGCCTCTCCGAACTTATTAAAAATCATAAGATTAAACCCTCCTTTACACACCAGAGTAAACGGAAAGAACTGATCGGGTTGGATGGCCAACTCATCCATCATACCCGACCACCCAGGACCAAAAATGATCAATTACGGGCAATATGGAGCATTCACAGATGGTAATTTAGCTAAATACACCTTGTACTCACTATCGTTAAGGAAAAGGGCCATCGTATCTGATTTTGGTGTAGGGTACCCATTCGGCTCAAATTGCAATGGCAAAGTCTGTATTATAATAACGTATAATAATTAAAAAGTTTAACCTTAATATAAAATCATAAATTAATCTATAATATACGTAGTAGTAGTAGTAGTAGTAGTAGTAGTAGTAGTAGTAGTAGTAGTAGTAGTGTTGGAAGACTCACAGATTGACATTAGTGATCAATGAAGGACTCGCTGATGTGTAAAGCCTCAGCGAGCAACCTCAGACACATTCAAGTCAAAGACATTGTCAAGGAACTCAAAGATTACTTAAAGACATACTCGTCAGCTAGGATGGATATCAGCTGATATGTAGGTGGAATACGCTGATTGTTTTAAGGAGTGTCAGGGGTGGAAATACCTTGAAAATTCTATTACCCTTTAAAGAAGAACAAGTTGAGCTTGTGAATCCCTCTAAGTGTAGTTTAGGCGGGATAATTCAATAAAGAAAAATGGCGAGACAAAGTGTCCTTGAATTAAAGCCTGTACCTAAGTACGAAGTTGGTAAAAGAAGTTGAAGAGATTTGGCAGAACTGTTTCACTAAAAGTATGGCTGGATTTGGGTTTCAAGAATAGACGTGCATTTAATGTTGATGTACTTCACCACATGATTCTTGACACGTCCCAACTACCCCCACTAAGGAAGCAACCTCATATCACTATAAATAGGGAATGTTGTAAGGAGTAAATATCATCACTTTTATTGTTGTCATTGTTATAGGCGTTTACTCCTTTGTCGAACTTACACATTAGTCAACTGATCCTATCAGCGAGACTACACAAGTTCGCTTGTAAACTTGATACTTTGTTAACTATGACTTGTTCGAAGGGTAATCTACATTGTCATCACAAGTCGATCCATAGCACTTTGAATACTATGATTATATAAATAAAGCATTACCGCTTGAGAACTTATTACTTATTTATTAGTTTATGATAAATGCATATTTCCAATAGAGACGTGTTAAATTAAGACTTTCAATTGGTATCATAGCAGTTTGATTTATAAAACTTTTATAAACTGTTCTTTGTTTTTAAAATCAAGATCCAATCATGTTAAAACTGTACCACCTATTCCACCACCTCCAGGAACCAATCCTGGTAATGCTGGTAGTCTAAACAGAGTTGACACCATTCCTACTGACAACACTAACAACACTACTACAAATAATGTAGCTTAGAATGTTGTTAATGAGGATCTCCCTCAACTTCTTGATTCACAAGGAGGTTCTCATGTCACAAATGTTTTTTACTTTTTGATGTAGAGATTTATTCTAGTTGGAAAGGATGGTTTATTGTTTACACTAGATGGTCTTGGAACACTTATTTATTGAAAATTTAGAGAAAAAAAAAAAAAAATGGACCTTTTGTTGATATATCACCATTGTCCACCTCTACAAATCCTTTGACTAAACCTCAAAAGCAATGGTCACCTGAGGACAAAAGACTTACCAATCATTATAAGAGATTAAAAAGAATTATTATCTCTTGTCTTTTAAATGATGTAATGAAGTTTGTTATCAAGTGCACCACTGCTAAATCTATGTGGAATGACTTAATTTTAGGTCATAAGGGACCCTCTGAAACAGGAGATACCAAGATTGCAGTCTTAAGACTCAAATTCAATGCTTTTACAGCACTTAAGGGTGAAAAGGTTAATGGAACCTTCACAAGGCTAAAAAATTGTTAAATGACCTGAAAGAAAAAGGTGCTCTATTCCCACAAGCTGGGGTTGAATGCCACATGTTTTAACAAACTTACCAAAAAATGGCTGAGTAATGAATCAAACTTATTAGAAGGGCTAAATAACTCTATCAAAAATGATAGCCTGGGCTACTTTGTATGGGGCAATATACAATTATGAAGAAGGCCTGATGGATTCAATCTATGAGTCCCAAAGTAAAACCCCCAAGTTAACTTTTTCCCCCCCCCCCCCCCCCCAATCAAAAGCCGTTAATTTCTAACACTCATTTGCAAGACAGTGACTCAGATGTTGAAGAAGACACCAGGAGCAGCAGTGAATTTCTAGCTGATTTGAATGTTGAGTTTCATGACGGAGCACTACTAGCTAATTAGAAGAGATTCTACAAGAGGTTTGGAAAAGTTGGATCAACCAAGAAACCCATGGATAAGCCTAATGAAACCTGCTTTGCTTGTGGTTAAAAAAACCTTTAAAAAACTAGGTATGGTTTTATATATTTTCACCCCTCAAAAACTTTATTTTTTTTTTTTTTGATTTTAGAAAGACTGTCCTTCAAATAAAAACTTCCACACCTCCTATCTTCTTCAAACAAAACAATATAACAAACCAAATTTCACTCAAACTCAACACTCAACCCAATCAAAGTGGAACATTCATCAAAAATATTACAAAGTAAAATACAAAGGGCTTAAAGCTGAGATAAGCATATCCTTACCAAAAAGAATTGATGCTATGTTAGAGGTAAAAGTAAAAAAAGATTGTTTACTGAGTCATTTAACTTAGATGAAGATGAAGGGGTTACTAAGGTCAAGGCATTTATGGCTATCACTGAGGATGAGCCATCTGTTGGAAAGGCTGATGCTAGATCGGGTCAGTGGGTTGAAATCATCATGAAAAAAGTATAAAGTCTTCTTTCTATGACTGATGCTGAGGAAAGGAAACATGTTCTAGACTATACCCATGTTTATCTCCATTATGTGGAGGATCAAAGAAAAAACTTGCTCAGTAAGTTCAACTCTCTTAATCAAGAGTTGTCCTCATGCAAGTCTGAACTTTGTGACCTTAAAAATACCAAAGCCTTAAACTATTCTCTTCAAAAGGAGATTGCCAGATTTAATTTGGAAAATGAATCTCTGAAGTATGAGATCTCTGACCTAAAAAAGGTCATTGAGAAATAGACCTCTAGTAAAGTCATCCTTGACCAATTGCTCACTAAGCAAGTCCCTGGAAACATTGTTCGTGCTCTAGTAGGAAGAGAAAAAAAGGAAAGATGCAATTTCCCCAAAGGAAGTGATGTTTACCAAGGCAGATGATCTGAGACTGCCCCTGAGATCACCTCTGACTTTGAGTCTGAGTGTGATAATCAAGATCCTCTGCCTCCTCTTCCTAAACTCTCAAGGCTTGAGCCTATCGGTACATCGTCTGATGTTTTAATTCTCGCTGACTTGACTCAAACCTCACATGTCCCTAAAAAACTAAACAGATCACTAATAAATAATCATCGGTCAAAATTTCCAAGAAAAAGACTCAGACCAAGTCACTCTCTGTCCTTGATCCTTGTCCTGATAGGAAAGCTGACTCATCCACTAAGCAACTTCTTCTAACTCTGATGGAAGAGGTAAAAGGTCTCAAAGAACAAATCAAACCTCCATCAGACAAATCTGCATCTATTTCACAAATACATAGTTCAAAATCTGCCAAAGGCAAACAAAAGACCTGGTATGGACCTTGTAAAAACTGTAGGTATAGAAATCACCTCTATAGAAATCACCTCCCAAAGGACTGCTATATTAAACCCAAGTGCTCTACATGTGGATCCTCTAAACACCTGACCAAGGAACACCCTGAACAAGTTGTTGTAAAGAAGACCCTGGCTAAGCTCAAAGCTCATTCATCTTAGGGATCCTCTTCAAGGAAGGCTCCTATGATTCCAAAACCCTACATTGATTGCAAGTACTGCAAATTCAATGACCATTACTCTGATGAGTGTGAGTACTACCCTGGATGTGACATATGTGGTAGCATAGCTCATGAAACCACTGACTGTGTTAAGAAACCTTCCTCCAACAACAGGAAATTAAGGATTACTAATCGGCGATCCACTGAACCCACTAAAAAGTGGGTTCAAAAAAAGAGACTAATATGTTTCAAATGTCTGTGCAAGATTAATTAAAGAGATCTGTATGGTATCTAGATAGTTTAATTGTTACGTTGAAAGTTATTTGTTTTAAAAAGTTTAATTTAAACTCTGACACGTTTATTTTTCTCAAATAAACATGAGATTGCATGTTTTGTTTAAAATACTTTTAACTTTAAATTGATTATATTATAAAATTTGGCTTTTTATATTTAATAAAGTTTATTTCTTGTGCGAATGCAATCGTTTTAATTGTAAAAATTATAGTTTAACACATCTACACATTTTTACCAAAACAAAAAGTTTTATTTTATTCAGATTTAGATTTCTCAACCACTTATTCAGATTAAGATGGAAATCAGATAAAGACTTTTCTACCGAATATTCAGATTCAGATGTGCGAATCAGATTCGTTGTCTTTTAATAAACAAACAACACCTAAAATGGTCGTTAATGATGATCTAAGGAAATTCAACGTAACACTTGTTTTATTTACATGAAAGTTACATTTTGTTATGGTAAAAAATACATGGTATCAGAGCTTTAGGTAAAATCTATCACTAAAAGGTTTCATGTTCTCCAGTCATCGCTTGTAACAACCGGCAATTTTCATAATTTTAAATGACTATGCTACCCTTTGACTTTTCGGGTCCGACTTGACTTTTTAACTTTTGACCTTTTATTGTCACAAAAAAACGATTACCGCGTAACCGGTAATTTTTTTGGAACATATTTAAATAATAAATCATATTTATTATTACATATCTCTCATGTGCAAATTTATTTTTAACTTATTTGACTTGAAAACGAAAAAGATATATGTTATTTCTAAGTTGACTTATCAAAAACGACCCGCTAAATCGCGTTTTCATGACTCGGACTCTAAAGCAATTTGATGTAAAACGACATTCCGGACAACTTTTTGGTTTTGCCTAAGACATGAAAACAAGCAGAAAATGACCGAAATACCCTCGCAAAATTTTAGAAACGAAATCAACGCGTTCCGACGCGAAAATAATTAAATTATATTTAATTATCACGTTTTATTAAATAAAAATAATTAGTAAATTATTTAACAATTTATTCAAAAGCGTTTATTAAAAACGTGAATATTCAAGTTAGAGTTTTATTTTACAAACAAAGCTTACCCGTGATACCAAATAAATAATAAGCATTTTAAATAAATGTTATAAAGCATTTATGAAATAGTAGTCATGTAAATACCCATTTTCGTAGGAAAAACTATTTGAAAAACAATGGCGCAACTTTCGTACTTTTAATCGTCCGTTAACTAGCCTAAACGAGTCCCGAACCATTATTTTATAAAAATTACACTCTAAGTCCCAGTGGGAATACTTACAATTCTTACCATAAACTACACTATACTTGCTGTATTTTAAAAAACTTTCCATTATATATATAGCTAAACATTAGGGTTTTTCTAATTTTACTAACCCTAAACACACACACACACACTCTATAAGTTTTTCTGGCGCCGTCACCGGATTCCAGCCAACCGCCGCCGTCGGTCAACCACCACAGCCGACCACCACCACACTCTCCACCGGTCCCGATCTACCCCTACACCACCCCGACGACACCACTAACAACAACATCGCCATCCCTATGCCACCATCTCTTCACCATCGTGACCACCACAACCGAACACCGCTATCACCCTCGCTGTCACACCACCACCATTCCATCTCCATCCCACCTTACCACCATCCTCGTCATCTTCATCTCTCACTGCCACCACCAAGCAACTACACCACCAACCGCCACCACTACTCCAACAGTCGCCATACCACTCCACCTCCATCGTCACTACAGCCGCCACGGCTCAGCCATCACCTCCACTTCATCATCATCATCTTCCACCAGTTGCCACCACCTATACAAGCACCACAAGGGTGCGTTTGGGTTTTAAAACAGCAAAAGGGTGCGTTTGGTTTTTATAACAACATCGAAAGGGTGCGTTTGGATCTGGTTTCAGCACCAAGGGTGCGTTTGGTTTAGAAAACGTATAGGAATGTTTGGTTTTGGGGTTAACAGCCCCATAGGGGTGTTTGTTTTTGCGTTTGGTTTAACAGCAGAGTGCGTTTGGTTAGTTGGGTAGCAGCGACATAGGGCGTGTTTGGTTGGATGTGTAGTCGCCACATAGGGTATGTTTGGTTTGACAGTTTCGCCACATAAGTTGTGTTTGGGTTAAGAGAAACGCCATAGGGGTATGTTTGGGTGAGCAGGAAAACCTAATAGGGTGTGTTTGGGTTAGCGGTTTCGCACTAAGGGTGCGTTTGGGTTAGCAGTTTCGCACTAAGGGTGCATTTGGGTTAGCAGTTTCGCACTAAGGGTGCATTTGGATGTGTAGGAACGCATGAAGGGTGCGTTTGGTTGTGCGGAAATGCCACAAGGGTCCGTTTGGTTGAGCAGGGACAACATAAGGGTGCGTTTGGTTGTTGTTAATAGCTTTAGGGTGTGTTTGGTGTAGCAGAAACACAATAAGGGGCGTGTTTGGTTCGCTGTTTTACAACAAGGGTATGTTCGGTTTATATAAATCAAGTAATAAATACATCTTAAGATTTTATAAATTATAAAACGGATAAAATGGTGGTAATGGTTAAATAAATATGCTATTTATTATTTTGTTTTTGTGTTTACAACACATGAGATGTGTTTAGTTTTGCTTATTTATATTATCTAACTAGTCTCGTTTAGATATATATTGAAACGCGGGTATTTTGCAACACGGATAGATTGAAAAAGGGAAAACTTTGAGATTTGTAAAATATGGGAAATGTCGTATAAACGAATAAGTCATGCCGGGATTTCTATAAAATTTCTATACTTAGTAATTTTTACTATACTTTCTATTATTTTAGAAACCCGATAAAAGGGCGAAGTTATATAGTCTTTAAGCTTATTAATTCGTAATTATACGATAACGGTAACCCGATGGTTAAACGAAAACTATACTTTTACAAACGAGACAACTATTTTAACTAAAACCCGGCAAGGAAACAATATACTAAATTATAAAATATTATTTTATAATTCCTGACTAGAAGATAAAATCATAACTTTTGTAAAGACTTTAAAAACATCGTTTATATGATTCGTAACTTTAAAACATGCGTTTACTGTTATACGAGAACTGTTATTAATTAAAGTGGTGATTTCCGAACACGTGTCGAAATATTTTGTTCAACTATTTTCTCACGTTTCTTATATAATACTTGCAAAGTATTATATACCCCGATTATTTATTGACTGTTTGTCTTTGTTATATGATTCACCATATGAATTATATACATGTTTAATTTTCATATGTAATATATATACGGAATATATTACATACTTTGTTATATAATTCACCATATGAATTATATATACTTTTGACTTATTCTATTTAACCAACCACCAAACTATTACAACTTGAAATCTAAGTCTTTTACCAACGTGACGCGTTGATGTAACCATTCATCGGAAAGCCCAAATACCTTATCCTAGGCTAGTGGGTCATAGCCGATAAGATTAGTTGCAACTTCTTGATCGAGCCCTTTCGTCTTCCGATTGTGTTGCGCATATTAGATGCCTATCTGTCAATTGTTCTACAACATCATGGTGAGTTTATAGCCCCGTGTTTTACTTGTTTTACATATATTTTTGGGGTGAGAACATGCTTGTTTGCAAATGCATTTACATGGTTGATTACAAATTGGTTTACATACTCATTTACATAGCTCGCTATAGGATACATTATTTGACTTTATTTTTGGTCTCAAATACATACTTTACTTTTGAAATGATTATGAATTAGCGTAAGCGGATTAAACTAATAACTACAAGTAAATGCCCGGGTGTTCTTGGAAGGGACACCTGCGAGGGGTACACATTCATTATTACCCCGGTGTTCTTGGAGGGGACACCTGTGATGGGTACATATGGTTTTTCATTACTACCCGGGTGTTCTTGGATGGGACACCTACGATAGGTACATAGAGCATCAGTTTCATGAACTTAGAGTAATTGTAATCATTAATTTATACACATAGGAATATTTACGTGCTTTGAATAAAGTGGAAATACATACTTTGGATAATTGCAGTCTAATTTTTATACGTACATTTTGTGACTATTTGGGGATTAAAATGGTCATGCATATTTTACAACTCTTTGATTTCTAAAAATCATACATACATTTTGGAAGAACATTCAATGATTGAAACTGTCATACAATCTTTACAGAACTTTGGTTCAACATTTATACTTACAAAAACCTATGAACTCACCAACTTTATGTTGACCCTTTTAAGCATGTTTTTTTCTCAGGTGAATTAGATGCTTGGCTTACTTGATGTGCATTGGAGTCTAAATTGACAAGATTTCATTTATGGATTTCCACTTACATACAAATGATCAAATCTCGTTGGGTGGTTTTCAAGCTTTTCACTGTGATGCAATTATGGGGCAAATATTATATCAATTTCAAGGAAATCAACGAGATTACTTTTCAAACGACACATTTAGAGGTCGTTCTCTTGTATCTTGTGCTGTTATATTATGAAGTAATGCCCTCGGACACATTTCCGCTGCGATACATTTTTGGGGGTGTTACATCGCTACTAGCCAATAATTTAGGGTATCCCGTTTATTTATTTTAACTCTATATTTCTTTTAGTTATGAAGAAAAAGAATAAAAAGAAAAACTCTCTTGGTTTTTGTTTGGGGCTTTACGATTGAAGAATCAACTTTTGTAGTTGGTATTAGAGAACCGTTTTGTTTGTACGTCAATGCTCTGATTGTTGGGGTTTAAAGGCCTTCTTGTGCTATTTGGGTTAGTCATAGCAATTGGATCCAAATAATGATTTGTTTTTTTACTGTGTTAGTTTATTATTAGGCTATTTGGGTCTTTGGAATATTCGGTTCTTATTAGTCTTTTAATTATTTATTTATACGTAAGGTTGGCTGTCTTTATAAAAGTCGATTAAAGCTCGATTAGTTTTGACGTTTTTTCTCCAACTTCAGTTAATATTCAACTATTTATTTTCTGAACTTCGACAACTATAGTTGAATTTTTTCTCAGCCCTAACAAAGTCGATTGTTTGTTTTTCAGAACCCAAACCCTTGTTCATAATGATGAACAATACTCTATTACCCACCTACTAGACACCGATAAAACTGATGTTTTTAACTCTGTTACCAACATTATTCCTCTTAAACTTGATGTATGTGAAAATTTTGATGTCGTAAAGCACATTATTAGTGAATCTACTAGGGTCTTCATTTTCCTTTATTTGTTGAGTTTTGAGGCAGTTCGAGCATTTGTTTCCCGTCCAGTTGTTAGGGTTCATTTGGTAGGACGGAATGAAATGTCAAATGAATGGAATAACCGACATAATGGAATAAATAGTGTAATGTGATGATTCATTACCATTATTAATCATATATGGTTTGTATGATAAAACGTAATGGAATCATGATAAAAAGACTAAAATGCCCCATTAATGATAGAAGTTAATAGGGGTGTTCACGGGGCGGTTTGGTTCGGTTAGTTGGAAGATTTAAACTATCCGTCGCGGGGCGGGTAATTAATTTTA
>BQNB010017620.1:0-39126 GCA_026074375.1 Tanacetum coccineum | reverse complement strand
TTTGATTTAGGTGTTACATTAGTTAATCTCATCATTTATCTTCCAAAAGGTTTTATATTCTCATCTCGTAACTTATTTCATACAATTTGTATTATCATACCATTTACAAGTTTATATCACCAACTAGTTTGCATTTTTAAAAGTTTTGTAAAAAAAACAAGTAAATACTTAGAAATGAAATTTTATAAAGAATTATAAAATTTGATGATAAAATATGTACATACTCTTAAATTATTTATTTTAGTCATCTTGTTAATTTATATGTTGAAATGTTGACTTGTTGTAAAAATGGTAAAGTATAAACTAAACTAGTAGAAATGCACACTTTATTCTTGTTCTTAAATTTTAGAGTTAATTGCATAAATCGTCCCTGTGGTTTGTCGGGTTTAATGAAATTGGTATCTCAAAACTATTTTTATCGGATCCTCTCTCTATGTTTTGACACGTATCGGGTTTGGTCCTTTGACTGTTAACTCTGTTAGTTTGACCGTCTATTGCATCACGTGCAAATCATATGTTAGGATAATTCTATCATTTTATCCACTTGCTACACAAATTTATTTAAAACATTTTTTATTCTCCTTTTTTCTATTTTTTACTTCTACATCTTCATTTCTCACTTTGTATTTTTTTTCTCTTGCTTTCTTCATCTAATTCCACCATAGCCTAACCACCACACCTAGAACAACAAAACATCACCACCGCTTGCAGCCACCATGCGCAGCCACCACCTGCAACCACCATCTCCAGCCATCAAATGTGGCTACCAAACGCAACCACCATCCGAAGCCATGATTCAAAAACAACACTTTCTTCAAAATCTCTTTATTGTAAAAGTGAGTTTGGTAATATCAAGATCTATTTTTTTTCTAAAGATATGGTATTTGACTTGATTTACTTTATCTAAATTTTAATTTTAGAGTTTGAAAGTGGACTTTATTGTAAGAAAATATTTTCAAAGTGGATTTTTATGTTGGATTTTTTGTGTTACCTAAATCAATACGGGAGCACAACAAGTAGGCCAATTGATTTCTCTATGAATTTTATAGGTTCATTGTGGTTCTGTATTGTTTTTCTTTTTGTTCAAAGGAGGATTTTTTTCTTTATAGATTGATATGGAATTTTTTTTTTTTTGTTTTACAGTTACTAAGAAAAAAGGCTACATAAGTATCAAAAATAGGAAAAATGATTGAAGAATTTTATGTGAATGATGTAGGAAAAATAATTAGTATAAAAAAGATTTGTATGTTTAGATTGAAGAAGTAATGGTGTTTTCTAAATAAATGGTTTAGATCTTTGTGTTAGAGTAGGTTTTGAGAGCATTAATGGAGGAGGTGATGATTGAAGAAGAAGACGAGGGTATTTTTGTCATTTCAACCCACCAAACATGTACTTCACGGTCAATCTAACAGAATAATTGGTCAAAGAACCAAACTCAATACGGGTCAGAACCACAGGGAGAGGATCCGTTTAAAATAGTTTCGTGGAACCAATTTTGTTAAACCAAACAAACCACAGGGATGATTTATGCAATTAACTCTAAATTTTATGTTGTTATTGATAAATTAGTGGAAAGGGCTAGGTTAGTATAGACTTGTTGTTGTGGTGAATGATTGTAAAAATTAATGGAAGGGATTAGGTTAGTATGGATTTGCAAGTTGTGGATGAATTAGATTAGTAATTTGGAAAAATATAGTTTGATGTCCGAATTTTTCTCTATGTATTTTTCTCCGAGGCCTTAAAATAATGATAGTATGTCTTCTCACAATTCCGTGGATATAAAGAACTTAAAATCGGACTTAAACGAATGAGATATGGCCAAAACAAGTTTAGTAATTTTTGACCCGTTTCGGGTCCGAGTCGGGTTAAACTTGAAAGAGAAAACTTATAGATTATGATTTCCCGTTAAATCCTCGATTTTGAACGACTCGTAACTCATTATAACGAAGGAGATACGCCCTTTTAAAGTCGGATTATTTTCTGAAAATTTAATAAAGTTTCTTGCACATATTTTTATAAAAATTGTTGCTGTTTGAATAGTAAATTAGTGTTTTCGGGCTTTTTCGAGTCCGTTTGAGCTATAAAAACCTTAATAAATATTGTAGTATCACTCATATAATAATTATACGCGTCGAAAACTTTATAAGTATTATTTTGTAAATTAATTAGAATATAATTAAAATTGACTTATGAAAATACTAAAAATAATGATCGAGCAATCTATATTATAAACAAATTGACTATTAGAACATATTTACAATTGTATATACTTAAACTTTAAGTGGCAAATTTGACGTAAACATTATTTTGACTATAAAACTAAAACGCAGACTAATAGGTAGTGATATAACGTTATAAAATATATTGCATCACTTTATTTCACTTGCATTATTCTAAATCGACATATATTTAAATAGGTTGCGTTTCGGACTTATTGTGACGATTTCATTTGTTTTATTTTCCCAAAATCAATACTTTCACTTAAGGTGAGTTTATATCCCTGCTTTAACTTGTTTATCACTATTTTATAAATTTTGGGATCGAATACATTGCTTGGTTGTACTTATGGACGCAAGTACTTCACTTTCTTTTGCATGATTACGAATTAGCCTAAGTAGCAATAATCTATTATGCCCGAATTATCATGGACCGTTAATTACTTTGTGTAAGCGCGTGTGTTATAAATAGATCTATTGGGATTGACATCCCCGTCCAGGATTGGTGCCAACAAGGCCAAGGGACGTATACAATATCGGATTTAGGGTGTTACGAATTAAACACCCGCTAGGGTACTTTGAGTGCATTAAATTGCATACATACTTTGTGTAGCTTCGGTGTCATGAGCTTAGTGCAATCGTAATTACTTTTGTGAATATTTCATGTGTTACAATAGTGATGTCTTACTAAATCTTGCGATCCATCTTTACTTACTTACTTAAACCTATGAACTCACCAACTTTATGTTGACATTTTTAAGCATGTATTTCTCAGGTGCCTAACTTGCTATGGTGCATTTCAAGTGCATGGAGTCTACATTCATTCAAGACACTATTTTTATGGATTTCATTTGCACTACTTTATCTTTGTTGTATTTTAAACAAATGCTTTTCCATTTGATGCAAACTTAGGACAACTTGTTTTTAACTTATTTATTTCAATGAAACAACGAGGTTATCTTTAAACGACTCATGTAGAGGTCGTTCTTTATTATCTTGTGCTTATGTATAATGAAGTAACACCCCCAGTTACCTTTTCGCTGCCACTTATTTTGGGAGTGTTACACTGTGGTTTATACTTTCTAACACCTTACATCCATGTCAGAAACTATTGGCACATTACATCCTTCGTTAGCCAACAGTTAGACATAATACATCACTGAGGACGAACGGTGCAAATATTTTTCTGTAATCTTCTGACGAGAGATGTATTTTGCAGTTTACTCTTTTTATTATTTTTATTATTATTATTATTATTATAAATCACTTTATTAAAAACTCAAGATATTTACTATTATTATTATTTATTTTTTATAATAATTTATTATTAATATAATCTTTTTATATAAAGTTGGATGGGAGCCTAAACACAAGTTGTGCTCTCACTCCTTTTTGAATACAAAACCCACTCTATGAAAGATAATTGTTATTACTATTATTTATATTATTATTATTATTATTATTATTATTGTGAATAATAAAATTACTATTATCCGTTTTTGTACGTTTGTATACTTTTTATACGTTTTTAACGTTTTTGTACGTTTTGATACGTTTTTATCGATTTTTATCCGTTTGGTACCTTTATTTTCGTTTTTGTCCGACGTTAGTTTACGTTTTGTACGGTTTCATACACTTTCATCCGCTTTTATTAGTTTAAATTTGTATACGTTTTTGTACGTTTTTGTCAGTTTTTGTGGGTTTTTTCCGTTTTTGTACGTTTTTGTACATTGTTTTTCCAATTTTGTACGTTTTGGTATGTTTTTCTACTTTTTGATACATTTCGTTTTTTACGTTTTTTTACGTTTTTGTACGGATGAAAACGTATGTAAACTTATAAAAACATATAAAAACGAAAAAAACGGATAAATACTGATAATAAATACGGATGAAAACGTACAAAAGCGGACAAATCAGAAAACGTACAAAAAAGAATAAAAACGAATGAAAGCGTAGAAAAATGTACCAAAACGTACAAACACGTACAAAATAGTATAAAAATTTACCAAAACAGATTTAAACTGATAAAAGTGGATGAAAGCGTATGAAAACGTATAAAAACGTAAAATAACGTCTGAGAAAAACGTACAAAAACGAAAAACCGTACGAAACAGATAAAAATCGATGAAAAATTAAAAAACGGATGAAAACGTATAAAAAACAAAAAAAACGTAAGAAAAGATATACAAACGTATGAAAATGTAAGAAAACGAATGAAAACGTATAAAAACGGCCAATAGTAATAATAATAATAATAATAATGAAAATAAAAATAATAAAAAATGAATAAACTGCAAAATACATCCCTGTGATAAACTGCAAATCGTTAGAAGATAACGGAAAAATATTCGCATCGTTTGTCTTCGGGGATGTATTATCTCTAACGGTTGACTAACGAATGATGTAATGTGTTAATAGTTTCTCACAGAGATGTAAAGTGTTAGAAAATGTAAACCACGTAGATGTATTTTGTAACTTACTCTTTTCTTTTATCCTACCTCTGTTTGTGATTTTCCATAATGATTTGTTATGTTTTCTGCCTCTGCATATTAGCAAACACAACCATATCTTATGCTTGTTTGTTTCTATTTTCTCTTATTTGTATGCTTCGTCTAAGCCTTTTGTCATATAACTCAAAATTTTTATCTTTGTATATCTAAACGCAATATCTTGTAAATATTCTCTGTTAAGAAATCTCGATCAATTTTCTTTGTACAAAAATAAATTGTCCCCTTTCTTCAAACTTTGATTTTTTTCTATTTCTTCTTTACAAAATCAATAAAACAAAATCAATAAAAGAATAAAGAAAACACATAACAAAACAAGGTTAAGTTATTATCACATGAGCCATCGAAGAGTGCGTCCAACAAATATCAATTGCAACAACAATCAACAGCGATAATGGAGGACATCATGGGGGTATTTGGCTAAGCTTATGAATTGGGCTTATGCTTATGTTATATAAGCGGCTTATGACTTATATATCATAAGCTCATAAGCTCTTGCTAAGTGTTTGGTTTAGCTTATATAATTAATAAGATAAAATGACAAAAAATACATAAAAATAAAATAAGTGTAATTATTAAATGAGGGTATAAAAGTCTTTTTATATAATATTCTTATATAAGCTCAACCCTCCTTATATAAGCCACAAAGTTTGGGATTATCAAAACCCCCTTATATAAGCTCATAAGCCCAGTCATATAAGCTTAGTCAAACACTTAATTTCGGCTTATTTAACACATATAAGCTCATAAGCTCATCATATAAGCTTAGCCAAACACCCCACAATCAAGTTTGCCCAAATCATCAAAAAGACTTTCTTACATTTTCACATTATAGAGTTCTCCTCGCGTGCTACAAGACGTCTTCATCAATTAATTAGTTTTTTCTTCTAGCTTTACGTTTCATGTTCTCAAGTCTCGAGCTTTCGTGATTTCACCGCTCGTACTATGAAAAAGTATCAGATTAGATAACTATTAAATAAATTGGCTCAAACTCAATCGTGAGATTAGGTCCATTAAGATTTATAGTTTTGCTATGTCATTTTATCTATAAATAGTTTTTGTTAATGTTTTAAGAGTGTTTAGCAATTAGAAATCATGCATACCGTAAATCATGGTCAATTAATCATACCAATTACATTAGTTTTCTTCAATCTTTACAAAACTAACTAACAATTTATTAATTTGAATAGATATATAGAAGCGACGACATATGATTAATTAAAAGTTGGCTATCTCTATGTGCATCGGTATCTCATTCATATAGCCTATAGGTAAGACGCGTGATCACGCCCTCTTCCCGTGTGAAGGGGGCACCATCTAGTCTATGGTGTTTAAAGACATTACCATAATGTTTGACTTAGAGGTGAACATTTAACCGGTTTTAGTCAACCGGTCTAAGAACCGGTTTTGACCAAAACCGATTCGGTTAAAAACCAGTTTTTCATATTGAAAATGCTTAACCGGTTCGGTTAAAAACCAGATTTAATCGGTTTTTATGTAACCGGTTCGGTTAAAAACTAGGTTTAACCGGTTTACAAACCGGGCCGATCGATTTTTCTTAAACCGATAACGAAACCGTCGGTTCAGTTTGAGGGAAACCGTTTTCAAAAAAACCGGTTTTGATTTTTTTACCGGTTCGGTTCATGAACCGTTTTTTTTACATCCCTAATGTTTGTTACCAACTAATTGTACTTTTATATAGTAGTAGACTTCGTGGCCTTATGGAATTATGGACTTACGGGTATGCTAGCAGGTAGAAATAGAAGTAGCGAGTCATTTAAACTATAACAATTGTCCCCGACCACACATAGACGTGTGTCGTGTCATATCTTAATTTCTTAAGGTATGAACGTGGCAAACAAAACAATATGGATGTTGATGTGAAACAACAAAATTAATATGCAACTTAAAACCTGTCTTTGATTGACTTCAAAAATCAACGGTGTGAAATGTCTTGCATATTTCGTGGTGTTTAATGCATAATGTGTTGTTCACTTGTTTCGAGGTCTAGTTAAAGATTTTAAGTTGATTTAGAAATTAATCCTGACACTCTATCTCCATCATGATCTAATTAATGAAATTAAACCCAAAACTTATTTTTATCATTTTTTTCAAATATTAATATTTCCTAAACGGTTAATCATTAAACGAAAAGATATA
This sequence comes from Tanacetum coccineum, assembly GCA_026074375.1. Taxonomy (NCBI): domain Eukaryota; kingdom Viridiplantae; phylum Streptophyta; class Magnoliopsida; order Asterales; family Asteraceae; genus Tanacetum; species Tanacetum coccineum. The sequence continues at coordinate 32,243 of BQNB010017620.1, read as the reverse complement.
TATTATCACGACGAGTATTTAATTATATTTATATAGATATATACACCATGATATACTTTCGACAAAATTCTTTTTTTCTTCGCTTTTTTTCACTTTTTTAAGCTTTTTTCGGTTTTTTTTTTCTTTTTTTCGTTATTGAAACTTGAATGAGAAATTACATGTGATTAAACACTAATAAAATCACATGTGATATTAGTGTTAAATCACATATGATATTCCTGATAAATTACATATGATAAAATCACATATGATATTAGTGTTAAATCACATATGATATGCAATTCTAATGAAATCAAATGCAATTCGATGTTAGTGTTAAATCTACGATTGATTTTATACCGAATCAAATTAGTTGTTTAATCACTGTTGTTTTTTCATGCAAGTTTTAACAACGAAAGAAGAACGTAAAAAACGTGAAAAACAAAAGAAAAAAATTGTCGAAAGTATATCAAATTGTCCGTCTATAGAAAGATAATTAAATGCTGGTCGTGACGCTATAATTTGTTTGTCTAACGATTAACGTTTCTTGAGATATTTAAATTATAAAAATGTGTGAAATAATAAAATACTTTTAATCTCACTTATTGATTTCTTTTTAGATGGATTGTGAGGATAAGTCCTCTGGTATCCAAACAATTAATGATATCAAATATAACTCTCCTCCTAATTAAAGACCCTTAACTTTTACTATTCGTTTTTTTAAACGGCAATTTTAATATTCTCACCAAATTTAAATCACAAACAATATCACATGTTTAAATTAAGACTTGAACTCACAACCATTTATTATACGAGTTGGGTGAAATGAAATTTTTGGTGTTGTGTATTTCTTTTTTTTGAACGGCAAAGATGAAATATATATAAAAAAGAGTCTAGCAAGACGCTAGAAACTTAAAGTACAATAGAGTCAACAAAAAGAATTACATAACATCAAAAAATGGTAAAATCCCGAGACTTTAACTGCGAGGGAATCAAAAGGGATGAAAAAACTTTGACACGAAGGCCGACTATCGGCTTTCACTTCGGCAAAAGAAAAACCCCCCATCCCGGAGGCCGAGCCACCGGTTTTCACTTCGGGATGGATTTTGATGAAACCCCAAACAAGTCCCGAGAGAAGGATGAAAAGAAGAACCATCCTCAAAACCGACGAAGATGTCAAACGAAAAAACCTTGGGGTATAGGTACGCCAACCCAGCGAACTTGAACGCCAGCTTTCAGGACAAAACCAAAAGCAGCTCTAACCATTTGTCATTAAACGCGTGATACGAAAGGGGATGACATAAGCAATCAATTCCAAATAACTTCATATGGTCCCTATTGTGAAGCCACGAAAATGAAGAGAAACGAACATTATCGAATAGATCACTTTTCCTCAACGGTTGAGAGTTAAACGTGACGCTATTTTGGTATCTCCAAAGCCACCAAAGAACCGAAGTAGTAATAACATAGAACTTGTGTTTTTTCTCTTTAGAAGCATGCCAAAGAGATGATTCAATCATTGAATAGAATATAAGAAGAAGCTTGGAAAAGAAGATATCCACACCATTCTAAAAAACGAGCATCCACATATCGGTAGGAAATGACCATTCGATGAGGAAAACATGATTAATCAGATTTCAACATTGGCATTGCAAGAAGGACAAGAGATGGCCGGAATATCCATACCACGCGAAATAGAGATATCAATCTATGATGATTCGGTCCCAAGGAAAGCCTCCACATTTAACACACCTGACCTTCGGGGGAATAGATTTACCCAAGTAGTAGCATGAGCAAGAGTTGAAAAGGATATTTTGTCAATCCTATAACGCAGCATCTTAACGGTAAAAAAGTACCATTAAGGACCAAGACTCCAAGTAAAAGTATCTTCAATTGACATCAATATTTAGTTGACCGAATCTTCATTTAACCATGTCACATAATAGTGCAAGATTTCCTAACCACCAAGATTGGTCCGAGACCAATTCCACAAGACCATTGCCCATTATAAATATGGTCAATGATTAAGAACAATCTTTGTCTTGAATCAAGATGATAGAGCCGATTGTAACTTGTAAAAAGAGAGCTCGCCTACCCCAAAGAAAATAATCTTTTCAAAATCGAATACTAGTGCACAACCTGCTTTAAAACAAAAAAAGTGTTTAGATAAAGAAAATATCTTTCGAGTGGAGAAAATTGGAGGGTTCCACAATGTCAGCTCAAATGCCCTTGAAGCACAACCATATGTATCGAAACCTCCTCCTTGACATGATAAGCTTTATGACCTGAACCCCACAAAGGGCGATTGGGAAGAAAGCAACTCCAACCGCCATTTTTGAAGAAGAGCAAAGTTGAAAGCTTTAAGACTTGCCAATGAGTTTAACCCCATTTATTAATCGAAAGAATTAAGAATAATTGGCCATTTTGACCCAAGGCCATTTTGTTTTTAACTTTATTACCACACCAAAAAAATTTAGCCCAGAAATCTATCTCCATCATAATCTAATTAATGAAATTAAACCCAAAACTTATTTTTATCATTTTTTCAAATATTAATATTTCTTAAACGGTTAATCATTAAACGAAAAGATATATACCATCACGACGAACATTTAATTATATTTATATAGATATATACACTTTGATATATTTTCGACAAAATTCTATTTTTCTTCATTTTTTTTACTTTTTTTACGCTTTTTTCGTCTTTTTTTTTCTTTTTTTCGTTGTTGAAACTTGAATGAGAAATTACATGTGATTAAACACTAATAAAATCACATGTGATATTAGTGTTAAATCACATATGATATTCCTGATAAATTACATATGATAAAATCACATATGATATTAGTGTTAAATCACATATGATATGCAATTCTAATGAAATCAAATGTAATTCGATGTTATTGTTAAATCACATATGATTTTATACGAATATTCAAATTAGTGTTTAATCACATGTGATTTTTTCATGCAAGTTTTAACAACGAAAGAGGAACGTAAAAAACATGAAAAACAAAGAAAAAAATTTGTCGAAAGTATATCAAAGTGTCCGTCTATAGAAAGATAATTAAATGATGGTCGTGACGCTATAATTTGTTTGTCTAACGATTAACGTTTCTTGAGATATTTAAATTATAAAAATATGTGAAATAATAAAATACTTTTAATCTCAGTTATTGATTTTTTTTAGATGGATGGTGAGGATAAGTCCCCTGGTATCCAAACAATTAATGATATCAAATATAACTCTCCTCCTAATTAAAAACCCTTAACTTTTACTATTCGTTTTTTTAAACGGCAATTTTAATATTCTCACCAAATTTAAATCATAAACAATATCACATGTTTAAACTAAGACTTGAACTCACAACCATTTATTATACGAGTCGGATGAAATGAAATTATTGGTGTTGTGTATTTCTTTTATGTCAATTTACAAAAATTAATTACTGCTCATTATATTTTCAATCTTGGTATTTCAACTCTGTTCAATGTAGATTTAGGCTTAATTTTATACGATATACAACATCTCATACTTTAGCTTTTACACATGCAATACGTTTGCTTTCACACAATTATGTTGTTGCTCGTAATATTAGTTTACTCCCGTCACGTGAGGGCAAATAATCTTTTGTATAAATATCATTAGTAAAATTGAGGTAGCAAAAATTTAATAAAACGTCCAACAAGAACCGGATGTATAATTTGCCAAAATGTAATAATACCAAATGTTTTTCTAACGAGGGTTGTGGCAACGATGTTTTGCTGCGGGTGTAAGGTAGTGCTAGTTAGTTTTATGTGTTTAGTCTTAGTACAACTATAAAGCCCAAAAGTTTTAATTACTTAAAACAATCACGCGTTTAGTTATGAGGGGAGTTATTTTGTATACTTTTTTTTTTGATACCGGGGGACCAATCTCAGCCATACATCTAAAAAAGTAAAAGGAGGAGATTAACCCACTTTTATTAATAGAAAAAACATAAAAAAAGCGGAGGGCATCTTGGTCATTTTACCTCACATACCTACCACTCAATCAATCAATCACACCTCGTCTTTTCAGATCTGCTATTTTCTCTCTCACTAAACACACACAACACATAATTTTACACTTATAAAAAAATACACACTAAAAAAACACACACACATCAAAATTACTTGAAAAACTAAGTTTATGTGAGAAGCTGATGAATGAAACGAATCACACAGTTTTAGTAGTTGATGTTTATAGTGATAAGATTAAGCATTTGCTTGAATCTGATTCCTTACCTTCGAATGATAGGATTCAGTTTCATCAATTTAATATTAAGAATGATTTCAGGCTTGAAGGTCTCATTAAGTGCTCCGATCAGGTATAATAATCTTTTTTTGCTTAATTAATGCTTATTTTTGTGTGGATCTATATTATTACCTTAATTTTGTTGAGAATGTTACTTATTTTAAGTTGTAGTTATATACAACACTCTATTTTGCTTAATTAGCGCTTATTCTATATTATAAAGTTGTTGTGGATCTGTATTGTGACCTTAATTCTGTTGAAAATGTTACTTATTTTAAGTTGTAGTTATATACAACACTCTATTTTTCTTAATTAATGCTTATTTTGTATATAAATTTGTTGTGGATCTGTATTGTGAACTTAATTATGTTGATTTAATGATTTTGAGTCAGAATAAGTTGTGGTTATAATCATCATTTAATAAATTGGTTTGAAAAGTTAGTTGTGTGTATAATATCATATATGATAATATGCTTGAAAGTCTATATCATATATGATATAAGTTAGGTTTTAAGCGTTTATGAAGATTTTGTTGATTAAATTGGTTTGAAAAAAGTTAGCTGTGTGTATAATATCATATATGATTACCTGTTTGAAAGTTAACTTCTTTAACATTATAACATTATAATATATCATATATGATAATGTGCTTGAAAATTCATCAAATCTTTTTATTTGTGTAGAGAAGGCTGTTTTCAAGGCATCCTGAACACCAAAAGCATCCAAAGGCCCAAGAAGCTCAATGAAGAAACTAATGAATTTTCATTTCACGGTTAAAAATTATTCTTTGTTTTTTTCTTGTAATCCATGTGAGGAGTGTTGACGTCTACGGACGACTATGTAAATCATCGAAAACTTTCTTTGTACAATGTCTTGATAAAATGGTATAACTTTCTTTGTACTATGTCGTCATGTTTTAGGCTGAAATGAAAATGTCAAAACATTTGCGGATGTAATTTTTGATATTATGCCTATTTTGTTTAAGTTTTATTGAACACATTCATAATCACTTGTAAAAAACATTAGAACAGGAAACATGTTATCATTGTTTAAAAATATCAAGTATGATGGTTGATAAATTACTGGTTATTATGTTAAATCACATATGATTTCTAAAAAGAAATCAGATATGATAGTTTGCCACAAATTGGTAAAATACAAATATCACATCTGATATATAATAGATTCACATTCATGTAAGATCAAAATCAACCAAAATCATGTAAAATAGAATTTCTAACACTTGTTCATATAAAAATCAAACATTAGAAAGAGTACTTTCAAATATCACAAGTGATAATTATAATGAAAAGAAAAATAATGTAATTTCTTATTCTTTCAAATAGAATTTCTTATTCTTGAAATAACTTTTCTTCTTCTTTAACCAAGTCTTCTTCTTCTTGAACTAAACCTTCTTTTTCTTAAACAACTTCTTCTTTAATCAGAACTTCTTGTTGAATCACGACTTGTTCTTGATCTTCAAACCTTAGCTCCTCTTGTTGTAATCAAAACTTCCACATAATGAACATGCACAACCTGTTCTTCAAAACTTCCACATAAGTTGTTTCATGACAAAAACAAAAAAGCACATATGATATATCCAATAAAACAGACTATGTGATATCATATGTGATATCACATATGATAAATCCATCAAAATGAAATATCACATGTGATATCACATATGATAAATCCATCAAAATGAAATATCACATGTGATATCACATATGATATATCAAACAAAATAACCTCAATTATAAACACAATAACCCAAGCTAAAATCATATATGATATATTTTATATCAACTCAAAACTGCTTATTGCTAACTAATAAGTTAAAACCAACTTAATTCAGCTTATATCAATAACCTAATTCAATCAAATGCTAAATAATAAGTTATTCAGATCATAAAACTACCTAATAATATAGCTTATTTACACTAACTCTCATCTAATTCATAAGCTTATTCATATAACTATCTTCTCCTCTAATTCATAAGCTTATTCATATAACTCTCTTCTCCTCTAATTCATAAGCTTATTCATATAACTCTCTTCTCCTCTAATTCATAAGCTTATTCACATGAATCAGCTAAAAAAGGATAAAATAACCAAATCTGATGAAAATAAGCTAATAAGCTAGCTTATAATTCATCACAATAAATTTAAATTATAATAATTCATAAGCTTATTGATAACTCTCCTCTAATTGATAAGCTTATTCACATAACTCTCCTATAATTCATACGCTTATTCACATAAATATCCTCTTATCTAACTTATAAGCTCATTCACATCAATCACCTAATAAGTTAGCTTATAATTAAGCATAATAAATTCTGATAATTCATCAAATAAGCTGAATAATAAGCTTATAAATTCACACGATAATAATTCATAAGCTTATTTACATGAATCAACTAAAAAGGGATAAAAACAAGATCTGATGAAGAAAACGAGATGTATATAAGCTGATAATAAGTAGATCTTACTTAAAGAAGAATATGTTAAGATGATCGATTGAATGATTGATTGAAGAAAACTAGATCGGATGAAGAAGAACAATTGAATGATCGATCGAAGTGTAGAGAGAGAGAAAGATAGAAAAGAGATACTAAAAAACACAGAGTTTATGCGTGATAAAATAAGAGGGTTATTAAAAAAAGTATATATATTAGACGAAAATGCCCATGTAGTGTAAACTGAAAATCTAATCTTATCCATTGGATGATATGAAGATGGAGGGTGGAGATGAGTCTCCTGGTATCCAAGAAAACTTTGGTATCCAAATAAACCTAAATCAATCTTGTTAGTTTAAATCATTAGTATAATTTTAGTTATCTTAAAAATAGTATCTTTTATAGTTTAAAAACAAGGTCCATTTACTGTTATAGGCAGAGAAAATCCCTAATTCCAACTAATAAGCCATTTAGGTAGAACTTCCAAAAATAGGCTGCGCGAATGGGCATCTTTTTGTTTTTGCCCGACTTTTTGCTTTTTTCGGGTAAAAAACACTAAAGTCGGGGAAAAAACATAAAAAGTAAGGCATTTTCGAGGAAAAACAAGACGTGTGGCAACTTTTGTATGGAGTCACGAAGTCGAGCAAAATAAATTTGGAAAAAACAAATTCGCTCAAAAAAAAGCTGGATTTTTTTTGGCTTTTCTCAGTAATTGATTCTAAAAACAAAAAAAACCAAAAGATAATCAAGCATCAAACGAAAAACATTAACGTAAATCTCAAATTCAATTCTTTCCATGGATACGACATCTGGAAGATTAATTATTACTTTTCCTAAAGTAATTCTTACATCCGACGGGAAATACTTATTATATTACTTGACTAGTGTTTTCGACATGAATCACTTTCTTGTGCTTCCTGGACTTCTTATGCCTTTTGGATGATTCAGGTTGTTGTTCTCTCTAATTCTATTGTCCATTACCCTCGTTAGTGTAATGTGTAAGTATTTTCCTAATTCTGCAGTGGGTTGATCAAGTACGCTATCTACGTGATAAATTAGATGGTGGTTACCTGCAGATACCGCTCACGTCTAATAGTAAATTCACGCGCACTAAATACTTAATTCGGAATCCACCCCAATGTGATCTAGATATGAATATCTAATCACAGAAATCCTCTAACCTAACCACGTTTAACTAGACATCTATGCTATGATATGAAGATCAAATAGCTAGTTTTCTAAGGCCTAACGTGCACACCACTAACAAGAAGCAATAATAAAAAGAGATTACAAACTAGGTTTCATGCAATCATAAGCAAACACAATTAAATTTAGCCAAGCATGTTAATTGAAACTGATAAACATGAAATAAAATAACACATAGACATATTGAATGATTAAATAAAATAAAGACTTCAATTCAATTAAACATGAAGTAACAATGAGTTCCAAAGGGTTAGAGAACCTTAAAATTTGACAATGTCAGCTACTACAAAGGTTCTCCCAAGGTTCGACATTGAAATATGAAAAATAAAGGTTTGTGTATATAGACTTTGGGTTTTGATGGCGTCACTAGGGTTTCCTGACGCTGTTAGCCCGTCGAATCTTCCAAAGGGTTCTTCTTGTCGGCTATTGTGACACCATCACACTTCGTGGCGACGTCGTGGCTGCATGATCCTGACAGTGTCAAGGGCAATTTCTGATGTCGTCCCTACGACCTAAGAAGTTACACTTTTTATTAAAAGCTTCACTTTCTGGGCACTTTGGTGAAGGCATCAGAATGGAAGTCGTAAGCTTAAAAAGTTGTATTCGTGTCCAGTTTCTTCCTGAATTAAGCCCAAGTCACGTGTTTTTTCTCCAAATGCTAAAATATCAAAAAGAAACGATTAAGTATAATATTTGGGCATATTTGCATGATTTAGGGGTTAAATGGCCTCAAAAAAGTGCATAACATAACACCTCATCATGGGTAACCACTCATTTTAGGTAACCGCATATCCAGTTACCCTCCTAGTATGGTTCAGTTTCGGGTAGTAAAATGAATTACCCACCCCGCGATGGATAGTTCAAATCTTCCAACTAAACGAATCGAATCGCCCATGAATACCCCTACTGTTAACTGAGGTTCAACTGATCAGTAGAAGATTTGTTCCTGCCGAGGACTTCAATCACAAAGGTCATCTAGAGCCTCCAAGCTGTGGGAAACCAAGTTTTCAATAAAGGGGTTTTCTGAATCACAACACTTGCTTGCTCTTTTACATTCCTTTCATCATGAAGGTCTAACTTTAGAAGTTCAGCCTTCATGACTTCAGGTTGAGGAAGAGCTTCATAATTTCCATTGTTATACTTAAGTCTAGTGGTTTGACAATAGGTATGATATTTAAAAAATAATGGTATCTTACCATTCTTCACTATGAACATAATGACTAACACTTTTAGGGATTTAGGTTCAGATTCATCAGCGGTTAGTTTTGGAAGTTCAATATGTCCAAAATGGGAACGACGTGTTTTTCATTAATAAAATTATACCTACCTAGACTATTCCTACACACTAAAGAATCAGTATAGTACCAATTGTGTAGTAATTTAGTGAGTTGGGTAAGTACGAGTGTCAACTCCTAAAGAACGGTGTGTATTCTCAAGTTTCTAATTGAAATGGAAAATTCAACTAAGAAAGCAACAAATTACGCGTTGTGAGTTCAGATTTTTTATGAACCTAGATTTTCTATGAGATGGTATAGAGGTAAACAACTAAAAAGTGTGAAAGCATTTACTTAGATAATAAGATCTAAGTTCAAATTATATGATCTCGAGTGCACAAGTCTTAAACACAATCTTAAGAGAGGCCGATCAAAAGTCTTAAGGCTCAAAAACGCATCCTCCCCTAACCTATGTTTCTTGAGTAGAATAACCCGCAAAAGGATTGACTCAATTCTCAAGTTCACAGGTCATTAATATTTTTCCTACCAACTAATCTATGAGATATGCTTTAGAGTTTCTTGATGACACCAAATAATGTCTATTATAACAATCATTTATTCTTAGCTAAATAGCTCATTCTATAATTAGTTTTATGCATGAATTTGTACTAATTGCTTATATTTGTTATTTCAGTAAATATGGACAACGTGAAGTTTAACTAACAGGCACGCATTTAGAGTTAAATAAAGAAATCAAGAATCGACTATTTTGACAACCAATCACGCCGTAAAATCCATCATGAAGATACGGCGTATCTGCGCCTGAACTTCACAAGCAACCACGAAGATATAAATATTAATACGCCGTATTAATGAGGTGTAATTTTATTTACTTTTTTGGGGTCATCTAACCTCTATAATTATAAAAAAATGCTTCAAATATGTGCTTAATCGTTTCTTTTTTCATTTTTAGCACTTAGAAGACATTTGAAGGAAATACACGTGACTTGAGATCTATTTTGGAAGAAACTGAGGACAGTAGTACACTTACACCAAGAAGAAGGCTTAGATAGAATAAATCACAGATGGGAGACGCGTCAGGAATACTTGTGTTGGAATTTAGATATATGAGACAAAGATACAAGTAAAGAAACAAAAGGATCAAAATCATCATTAAATAATTCTACAACTGGTGGAGAAATTATGGAAGATATTGTCATAGATATTCAAAAGATGAAGATTCTGGAAGATCAACTTAAAAGATAAAGATAACCAGAAGAAATTCCTTAAATGTTTAAAAGATTTAGTTGTCTAATGTTTATCTTTTATTTGTTAAGCCAGTGATCAACTCTCTATATAAAGAGATTTCATAGGCGAGTATTTTTAAATATCCAGAAAGTGTGTATGTTTACAAAAAGATACAATGTAGAACGTCCAAGCTATTTGTGTGGTTGTACCTTAAGGATCGTTGATCCTCGATACAGGTGGTAACCGATCTATACAAATCATAAGATTTTGAGGCCTGGTGGAAACTTAGTGGTAAGATAAAACCTTGTTCAAATAACAAAAATGATTCCTATAATAAATTCCGTTGTGCATATTGTTTATCTTATTATTATTACCTAATCCTAGATAAAATGTGTTCTAAAAAACTAAGCTTAAACGATCTAAAGAGTTCTATCAAACTCCACAATTTGTATCAGAGCCTGAGCTCTTGATCAGGGTTTACAAGGCTTTTTTAGTGTCGAATTTTTTACAAGAAAAAGAAGGTTCGAATTTTTATGTTTTGGCTACAAGTGGAAATTCGGTAATGTTATGAATTTCTGTAAAGAGAAAATTTAGTGAAGAATGAAGAAACAGAAGACACAAGGAGATCGAAAAGAAGTATGTGGGTTACAAAAACTGAACAAGGGTCTGGACTTGGATTCAAAGGATCAAATCATCTAGGGTTTTGCAAACAAGTGATAAAGCAGTCATGTCTCATGAGAAACAGTTGAAATAAGCATGTATTAATTCTAATTGGACGGATTTGTGGACAACTTTGTGGACACACAAAAAAGGAGTAACCTTAAACATGGTTATTAGTATTGCACGAGATTCGAAAAGAATAGTGTCGCTTCTATACAATTTTACTGCCAAGGTCACCCACTTATTTAGTGCTGCTGGTCCATAAAAAGGTTTTCTGGATCGTGTTTGGCGTGAATGTTGTTGGGATAATGGATGCGATCCTTATTGAAACTTCATAATTTATGGTTGTCATTGGTAATTCAATGTGTAAATTAATGCTGCAAACGATTTTGATCAAAACTGCCATATACACTTAATAACTGCAGCAAGTACTGGGCGTTAATACTGCCCGTTATACGCTAGTACTGCTGTCTTGGTTAGTAGCTGCTAGTTTAAGTGTTTAGTGCGCCAGTTTTCACTTATGTACTTGCCAAAGGAAGCTTGCCTTTGTTTGAGTTCAAAGAAGTTTTTATGCTACTGGAATTAGTGGCTATTATAGAAGTAAAGAAAGCAGTTAGAAACATGTTAAGTCTTGAAACCAATTACTGGCTACATCTCCTATTGGGATTAAAAGCTTAATGCTGCTGCACAAGATTCAATAAAGGGGTTTTCTGAATCACAACACTTGCTTGCTCTTTTACATTCCTTTCATCATGAAGGTCTAACTTTAGAAGTTCAGCTTTCATGACTTCAGGTTGAGGAAGAGCTTCATAATTTCCATTGTTATACTTAAGTCTAGTGGTTTAACAATAGGTATGATATTTAAAAAATAATGGTATCTTACCATTCTTCACTATGAACTTGATGACTAACACTTTTAGGGATTTAGGTTCAGATTCATCAGCGGTTGGTTTTGGAAGTTCAATGATGTGCCAAAATGGAACGTCAGGTTTTTCATTTATAAAACTATACTACCTAAACTATTCCTATACACTAAAGAGTAGTATACCCAATCGTGTAGTAATTTAGTAATTGGTAAGTACGAGTGTCGACTCTAAGAACGGTGTGTATTCTCAAGTTATCTAATTGAAATGGCAATCTACCTAAGAAAGCAACAAATTACGCGTTGTGGTTCAGATGTTTAGTGAACCTAGATTATCTATGAGATGGTATAGTGGTAAACAACTAAAAAGGGTGAAAGCATTTACTTAGATAATAATCTAAGTTCAATTATTATGATCTTGAGTGCAATGTCTTAACACAATCTTAAGAGAGGCATCAAAAGTCTTAAGGCTCAAAAACGCATCCTCGCCTAACCTATGGTTCTTGAGTGGAATGAACCCGCAAAAGGATTGACCTATTCTCAGTTCACAGTCATTAATATTTCCTACTAATCTATGAGATATGCTTTAGTGTTTCTGATGACACCAAATAATGTCTATTTTATAACATCATTTATCTTAGCTAAATTGCTCATTCTATATTATTTTATGCATGAATTTGTACTTAATTGCTTATATTTGTTATTTTCAGTAAATATGGAGCAATCGGTGAAGTTTAACTAAAAGGCACGCATTTTAGAGCTTAAATAAAGAAATCAAGAATCTACTATTTTGACAACCAATACGCCGTATCCATCATGGAAGATACGGCGTATCTGCGCCTGAACTTCACAAGCAACCACGAAGATATAAATATTAATACGCCGTATTAATGAGGTGTAATTTTATTTACTTTTTTGGGGTCATCTAACCTCTATAATTATAAAAAAATGCTTCAAATATGTGCTTAATCGTTTCTTTTTTCATTTTTAGCACTTAGAAGACATTTGAAGGAAATACACGTGACTTGAGATCTATTTTGGAAGAAACAGGACAGGAGTACGACTTTACACCAAAAGAAGGCTTGAAGAATAAATCACAGATGGTGGAGACGGCGTCAGGAATACTTGTGTTGGGAATTATAGATTTGATGAGACAAAGAAACAAGTAATGAAACAAAAGGATCAAAATCATCATTAAAGAATTCTACAAGCTGGTGGAGAATTATGGAAGATATTGTCAAAGATATCAAAAGATGAAGATTCTGGAAGATCTCCTTAAGAAGATAAAGATAACAGAAGATATTCCTTAAATGTTTAAAAGATTTAGTTGTCTAATGTTTATCTTTATTTGTAAGCCTTGATATCTCTCTATATAAAGAGATTCATAGGCGTGTAGTTTTATATATCCAGAAAAGTGTGTATGTGTACAAAAGATACAATGTAGACGTCTAGCTAGTTTGTGTGGTGTAGCCTTAAGGATCGTTGATCCTCGATACAGGTGGTAACCGATCTATACTAATCATATAGATTTGAGGCCTGGTGGAAACGTATGGTAATAAAACCTTGTTCAAATAACATTGATGTTCTTTATTTAATTCCGTTGTGCATATTGTTATCTTTATTATTATTCATCCTAGATATAAGTTCTAAACAAACTAAGCTTAAACTATCTAAAGAGTTCTATCAAACTCCACAATTGGTATCAGAGCCATGAGGCTCTTGATCTAGGGTTTACAAGGTTTTTAGTGTTGAATTTTTAAAGAAAAAGAAGGTTCGAATTTTCTGTTTTGGGTACAAGTGAAATTCGGTGATGTTTATGAATTTCTGTAAAGAGAAAATTCAGTGAAGATGAAGAAATCAGAAGACACAAGGAGATCAAAGAAGTGTGGGGTTTACAAAAACCGAATAAGGGTTTGAATTGATTCAAAGGATTCAAATCATTTAGGGTTTCGCAACAAGTGATAAAGCAGCAGGTCTCATGAGATACAAGTTGAAACAACAGGTATTAATGCTAATTTGGACGGATTTGTGACAACTTTGTGACACACAAAAAAGGAGTATCCTTAAACAGTGGTTATTAGTATTGCTGAGATTCGTAAAGAATAGTGCTGCTTCTATACTTTTTACTGCCACGGTCGTCACGTATTGTGTTGCTGTCCATAAAAAGGTTTTCTGGTTCGTGTTTGGCGGTGATGCTGTTGGATATGGATGCGATCTTATTGAATACTTCATAATTATGGTTGTCATTGGTAAGTCAATGTGTAAATTAATGCTGCTAACGATTTTGATCAAAATTGCCAATATACACTTAATACTGCTACTAATACTCGTTAATACTGCTCGTTATACGCTAGTACTGCTGTCTTTGGTTAGTACTGCTAGTTATGTGTTAGTGCTGCCTGTTTTCACTTTGTACTGCCAAAGGAAGCTTGCTTTGTTTGAGTTCAAAGATGAGTTTTTATGTTACTGGATTAGTGCTATTATAGAAGAAAGAAAGCAGTTGTACATGTTAAGGTCTTGGAAACCTAATTACTGGCTTACTTCTCCTATTGGGATTAAAAGACTTAATGCTGCTCAAATACATGGTTTATGCTGTTGTGATTTATATCATGTGTATTAGTACTGCTAGGTTTAGCAGTTACTACTGTTGGACATAAACCAAAGTTAGTACTGCTTTGTGTTTGATAGTACTGCTTGGTTTAAGGGGAGGATTGAATACTGCTGGCTTGTTTGTCTACAACAGTAGTATGTCAAATGTTAATATTGTCTGTTAGTACTGCTAGCATTAGGTTTAAAGAGAGTTAATACTGCTTGATGATATTAATACTGCTAGTATCATCAGACATCGGACAGTTCATGGCTTGGGTTATCGAATGACACACACAGGAAGAAATTTTTTAGATTTTGGTTTTAAATGTTCTTAAAGGTTTAAAAGGCTCGTATTTTTGGATTCATTGGATTAATTGGTTACAAAGATGATTAATTATCACCTATTTGAAGTTGAAGTGGAATTACTTGTGTATGTGTTCTTATCATATCTCAAATGGCTTACAATATTTGGAGGTAACTTGTTTGTGTTTTCAATGTTGTGACGAAGACTTGTAAAATCTAGCAATAGGCACAACCAATATTCTTAAGCATGTACATCCCAAAACACGCCAAAATCAACTCAATAGTAACTCCTTTTGCACCTATGCTTAACTAATCTCCTAGCAAATAAACATTGCTTTATTAAAAACGTCAACAATAATGTTGGATGATAATATTCTCATTAGGTTGGATAAATTCATAAGAATAGTCGCGCAGCGACCCGTAAGACTTTCCCCGTGAAACATGCGCAAACACATCAACAAATCAACACTGCATTACATTTACCTAATCTCATGACACTGAAGCTCAACAATCTTTCTCGCAATATTATATATATTGCAATCTCCATGCCTCATTCTGAAGGTTTAACTTCCGAACAAGCACATCACCTAAACTAACCAAACATGCTAAAACAGTAAACTGTCCGTAATCCCTCGGTGATACGCTAGTCACACGGTTCGCAGCGCCACGGCGATAGGGTCAATTCCCAAATAGATCGTATTCATAACATTCGCTAGTGCTTCACTAAGTGTGTAATCACACTCACACATCTATGCAATTGGACAGTTCATGATAAATGATGGCTCAACTTGGGTTATCGCTACTTAGGTCTAAACACGTAATCATTATAAAATATACACTTGCATGCCAATTTATAAAACAGCTAAAAGCATGTCGACTCCAAACGTTATAAATCATTGAAATCGTAAAAATATACAAGGGCTATGACACTCACCTTGAGTTCTGATATCCAAATATCACAGATAATCAACACCAAATCGGTCAGATGCAACCTATTTAAATTAAAGGTCGTATAAGTACCAATCACTTTGATTAACTAACATCATATATCAAGTTCTATGTTAGTCCATCATACTAGCGTTCGGTAGCTATAAATTTAAGAGGTCATGTATTGACGTATGAGAGACTAGGACACTTTTAAATCGTAAATCCATGCAACTCGTCGATAAACGACCACCCCCGAAGAAACCTCGTTATGAAACACCCTAGTAATATAGTACTTTGAGAAAAACCATATATAATTCTCTACAGCCTTAATCACCATCTAATTGTTTGGAAGAATTGCGTTAATAATTTACAAACGTTTATAATTACCGTTGTAGTAAAACTCTGGTGGCGTAAACTTTTCGCGTTTAAGCCTATTTTGAGTATCTTATGCCCAGAACGCACAGGCTTTCGTATTAGGACAATTATCCAGAATGTGATAATTTTCATAATTCTTGATCCTCTGATAACCAGTACTTTTTTACTGTTCATAACCAGTCATAAATTCATTTTTAGTTTAGTTATCGTCAAAACCCGTAAACTCGTATTTTATTCGTATAAGAGCTCGTTTTTAGGCGATTCTTTCGACACTAGTTCCGTTAATGAAAATTCTATCAATTTATAAGGTTACAATAAAAAGTTTCTGTCATGAATAGTGGTTTTTTTCTGCTTCTCATTGAACATGCAGTTTATAAAGTTTATTTTCATAAACATTTAATTACCAAAACCCGCAAAATTCATAAAATACCATCTCATTAATAATAGAAAAATTATGCGATTCATATCATTTAAGAATCCTAAATATTGTTTTAATTCGTTAAAATAACCAACTTGCAATTTTATAAGATTTTATAAAAGTTATTTTTATAAATCCGATTAATTAACGAATAACTACGTAATTAGCGTACTTTTTCCGTATTTATCCTTGACAAGTTTCTTACCTTTTCCGGAATCGTTACTAGATGTATAAATTCTGTTTACAAAAACATACTATCATCTCACTCAGTTTCACATTTCACGATTCCATACAGCCCCTTAATATCTATATAATAACATTATTATTATTAAACTTGTTTTATCTATACTTTTAGTTAATACTAAGTAATTTTCACCACAAGTTTTTCCCACACCACTCTAAATAGACTGCTTATCACACTATATACTGCTACACACATACTAGTCCATAAGTTCAACCTAATTGTCCCCATTTGTCAGCGACATTCATACAACGTTCCATAACAACATTTTTAACCAAAATCTCCATAATAAACTTTTTACTACAAAGTTTCATCCATAGCGCCACTTTTACTAATCGCATAACCATCAATAGTTACAGCGATCCATTTACTTCCATTATGATTATTTTAGTGTCGCATTTATCTCACTTAGAACTAAAAGCTCATAAACTATATTTACAAGAAAAATCATGTTATTACAAGTTTAAACATATCCTAATGGTGATTTCACTACATAAACATCACATATACAAAATAATCAATATAGATGAAAAGTTAATGGCTTTTAGATAACCTTAATGATATGATGTAGATGATGACATAAGTGCTAAACATTGTTTACGACTTTAACCCAAGACACATAACCACAGAATAAACCCTAGTTTCCCAAAGAAAACCCTAATACTTGACAATTTATTGCCTATCACACTCTCACTTGTACTTTAAACCCAAGATTATAACCAAGAAAACCCTAGTTTCCAAATGAAAACCCTAATCTTGATTTATTGCTTCAACACTTGATATGGATTGGGTTTTAAGGTTGGTTTGAGCCGTGGGTTGGCTAGAGCACAAAGGAGGAGTTTTTGGTGATTTTTAGCTAAGTGTTTTGCATGAATGAATTTCTATCTCTAGTGTACAAGTATATATGGTAAGTCTTTGGTCAAAAAGTAAGCATTAGCTAGTCAAAAACATGGTGAGGGTTTTATGGATCTTGGTTGAGTCAAGGGAACAAAGTATGTTAAGGTTTAATGAGATGATATGGTACAAAGACCTAGTTGAAAGATCTATTTCATTTTTCTTGTATAATATTTAACAAATTCGTCCCATGTATGATATATATGATATATTTTCGTAACTTTTATGTATTGGGTATAAAAGTGAGTATTTGTTGAAGCGTAAAAAAGTTTTGGTAGTTCCGGGTATGCCTAAATGTACTTTATCGCGAAACGTACATAATTTACGTAACCGATAAAAATAAAATAAACAACGACCATAATTATTCTCAAAATAATTATTTAATACTTGATTGATGTAAACATTTAATCGTTTGACGCCCGTTTTCATTGAACGCTAATTTTTTTAGCTTACGCGATTTAGCATAACATTTACGATTTAAAGCAAACGCGTACAATACAAAAGGTACATTGTGGATTTATCGACGTCGTAAATGACTTGAAAAACACAGGGTGTTATAGACTTCCCCCGTTAAACGAGCCTTCTCCTCAAGGCTCACGATGCAGCACTTGACGACGGTGCAGTCTTGGTGAAGAGGTGTGGGTATTTCTTCTTGAATTGGTCTTCACGTTCCCACGTGAACTCAGGACCTCTCTTGGAGTTCCATCGAACCTTGACTAATGGGATCCGGCTTCGCTTCAACCGTTTAACTTCACGGCCCACTATTTCTAATGGTTCCTCAACAAAATGAAGCTTGTCATCAAGATGAAGTCCATCCAACGGAACGGCTAATGGTTCGTCGGCATGACACTTTTTCAGGTTGGACACATGGAATGTATTATGAACTCTGCTCAGCTCTTCAGGAAGCTCGAGCTTGTAAGCAACCTCTCCAACCTTTTCTAACACCTTGAAAGGTCCAACATACCTAGGGTTTAACTTCCCCCGTTTGCCAAAACGTACGACCCCTTTCCAAGGCGAAACTTTAAGCATAACTTTATCCCCGACTTGGAATTCCATTGGTTTACGCTTCAGATCGGCGTAACTCTTCTGTCGATCACGAGCGGCTTGCATCCTTTGCTTGATCTGGATGATTTTCTCAGTGGTCTCTTGAATTAGTTCTGGACCGAGGATTTAGGATTCCAAATGATATTTTTAGGTTATAACTTATTAGTATAAGCTAAAATAAGAGTTTTAACGTAATGAAAGTTTATACATCATTGTACAGATATAAGCTTATGGAACAAGTTCTTAGGCTTACTTGAGCTAAATGGGTTGTAAGGGGTTTTATCGATCGTACGCATATAAATGGCTTCAAGACTTCGTTTTTCTTGCTTCTTGGCTTCTATTCTGAGCTTAGGGACTTCTCTTGATCTTCTATTGCTTCTATGGAAGGGTTAGAATTCCATTTGAGGGTGTGAGATGATTTGAAATGGGGTGCTTGGTTCGTGTATTTATAGGGCTTAGAGGCCTTTGTGCCCAAGTTTTCTTGTTACCAAAGGGATAGGGGCTGTAGATAGATGATTTATGGAAGCTATGAATGAGTAATACAAGCTAGAAAAATATCTAAGCAAGATATGTGGTGTTGGAGGGGTTCGGCTATAAAAGGAAGACAGGAGGTGATGTAACAAGCATGGTGGCCAAGAGTTGAAAGGGAGGTGCTTGTAAGCAGCTTGGAGACATAAGGGTGAGGTCATGGAGGTGCTATGATGGGTGCCTGGGTTTAAAATGGGTCAAAATGGAAGAAAAGGTATATCGGGTCCATTTAGGGCTCGTTTAGGGTTTTGGACTTTATTTTTTGAGTTAGGGCTAGGGTTTAGTATAGATTAAGGTTTAGGATTAGTGTTAGGATTATGGTTGAGTGTTTAAGATTAGGGTTTAGGGTTTAGGATTAAGTTTTAGGGTTTAAGAGTCATGTATTAAGTGCTTGTACCTTGTACTAAAGTGGTGGTAAAGTTTAAACATGATTTAGGAGCTTAAATGACCTAATTAGGTTTTCTTGCATCATTGACTTGTATATTAGGCTTTAGAAAGTTCTAACTTGATTTAGGAGGGTAAAGATATTCAAATGTTATGCATTAATACTTGTACACTTGCTTTAAATGCTTGTACATTCATTTAATATGTATACATTACATATAATTAGGGTTTTGATATAAACGTTTAATGTTTAATGCTTGTTTTGATATAATGTTTTGAAAAGTATGTTAAATGGATAATGTATTTAGTAAAAATGATATTAGGATATAGACTTGAAATATTAGGATGCTTACATGATGTAAACATAGATAGAGATGGCATTGATAGAGGTTGTGTGAGCTCGTTTACTATAGAGATGCAAGTTACGTTGCATAATGAAATAAAGCAAAAATTTCCCTGTAAAGAGGAGGTATATATAGTGCATCTAATTTAATAGATGGATATTATATTGATGAAAATTTAGGGTTGTTATATATACAGCCCTTTCTAAACTAGGGTGAGGTACCTCAGTGTCCTTTCTCTTTGACCTTCTTGATCTTTGTTTCATTTGAGGTTGAGATGTTGATGGTTGAATAATGGTGGGTGTGTGATGGGGATCAACTGGCATTTCTGAACCTTCACCCACTTCTTATTGATCTTGTACCATCGTTGTTTGGAATAATGGTGTTTCCCTTCCAGAAAAACCTTTTCCAACCCTTCTCATATTCCCAAATATCTTCTTAGTGTGAGAGAGTGTAATACTTAGAGATCCCAATCTTTATATGATCAATCTTGGCTGGATCCACATGAATTCCTTCACTATCGATCACATGACCGAGGAACTGTACTTTGGGAATCCAAAATTCACACTTGAAAATTTTGGCATACAACTCCTCTTTCTTAAGCAACTCTAAGATTAGCTTAAGGTGCTCTTCGTGTTCTTGCTTGTTCTTCGAATATATCAGAATATCGTCAATAAAGACAATCACAAATTTATCGCCGGGATATGGGTTTGCACACCCGAATTCATAAGGTCCCATGGAAATACGGCAGTGCCTTTCAAAACCAAACGGCATAACTTGAAATTCATATGGCCCGTAACGGTTCTGAAGGCAGTCTGCATTAAGGTCATCCTTCTCGAAACCCACATTGGTGATAACCTGACCTTAGGTCGACCTTCGAGTAGACACTCGACCCTTGAAGCTGATCAAATAAGTCATCAATTCTGGGGAGTGGATAACGGTTCTTCACTGTTAGTTTGTTTAATTCCCGATAGTCAATGCACATCCGAAATGATCCATCCTTCTTCTTGACAAACAAGACCGGAGCTCCCCAGGGTGAGGAACTGGGTCTTATAAAGCCTTTGTCGGACAACTCTTTCAGTTGCTCCGATAACTCTTTCATTTCAGAAGGCACCAATCGATAAGGTGCTCGTGCTACAGGTGCAACACCAGGTACCGAATCAATTTGAAACTCCACTTGTTGAGTCGGAGGAAGACCCGGCAAGTCCTCAGGAAATACTTCAGGAAAGTCTTGAACTTAGTAGGTACGTCCTCAGTCGATCTTCTCTGACTTGTCTTCAACCTCCTTTGCAGTAACATGTGCCAAAAGATAGGAAATCCTTTTTGCATGTACTTCTGCGTTTTAGTGCACGAAATGATATTTAAATCGTTCGCATTTCCTGGTTACTCCATCACCAGAGATGATTAAGGTTTTCATTTCCCCAAAGAATGCTGACAATCTCTCGCACACCCAATGACCCCGCTTGGTACTTTGACCAACCAATCCATACCGTTATAGCATTCGAAACAACCAGTTCGAACAGGCTATTAGTTTATGTCGAATGGGTGATTTAGTAAATTCTCTAATGGCGAGCAAGTTCGATAGCGAAATTGTCATAGGGCGACTAGTAATGTGTCTTGGCTTCTTGGCTTATGATTTGGTATAAGATGATGCCAACTTTATAGTAAGACAGAGTGAAGGTCTGCTTAGTTGATATGGTTACTAATTCGATTTCCAAAAGTAAACGTGTTCTATGAATACACACACAAAACATGATATAAGTAGAAAATTGTTTCCTTAACAGAGGTTTTTAGAGTTGACTACTCTCAGCTGGCATGGTACCATTCCTGAATTATACATAGTTATCCCAGGCCATGGTAATGAGGACTAATGATGCTTGCTCATTATCATCAAAATAGCGTTATAATTTTCATGATATTCATGAGAGTAGTTTGTAAGAGTAAATAAGGAACCTAAGTTAATATTGACGAAATTCTCATAATACAATAATTTGATAGATAATTTGAAATCATTCGTACAACTGAAATTTAAGGGAAATACAACGAGAACTCCTAAGGAGATAAAGTCTAAGATAGTTTCGACTTAGGATTTATTAGGCAAAGCGAGACAACTTATCTCTTTTAAGCATTGATCTCATCTTAATGTATTAGGGTCTTGATCGTTTCCCCTCCTCGTTAAGGCATGCACCCTCCCACGTGCTCAATACACTCTATTTGGTTTCATGGTTCGGGTTTCGTTTTGCTCTGGGCAATCACTCCTAAAACTAGATCCTCAATTTGCCCTTGATTCCCAAATTCATAGCAATAGCCTCGATAGCATTAGCCACTCGCTAGGCTACAACCTGCTCAATTTACTCAACACTATCCTTGATTTAACAGTTGTCACATGTTTGAAAATCACAGGGAACAAAATGTATATGAAGTTTCATCCACAGGAAAATCATGACACTCCGTGATCCCAACATATATGTAAGGTGAGACCACGTTATGCAGAGATATAAGATAACGGCAACCATGGCGTAAATAAAATACCATCAAAACATACATGATCATAACCAACAGCGTAGGTTTAATACTGTAATACATCGTGTACAATGAGGTAAAAAAGAAAGAGTACAAGCTGTATTAATTAACACTACAAAACGCGAGTAAAATCCAAGTTTTTAGTGGGGATATAATACCAAACAAGCTAACACTGACAAATACATTTATCTATGGGCCCAGTGTGCTATCCTTATGATTCTAGATGCTCGCCTCTTATGTTAACTTTAAGTGACTTAATATTCTTTATGATGATAAAAGGTAGTGCAGCAGCAAACTCAGTAATGCATGCCTCAGCAGATGAATGGATCGTTGGAGTATGGTAATTAAATAGACATCCGTACTATATGGGATTTGGTCTCAAAAGACAAGATGATATGGTGTGGAGAGGTGGGAGTGTAGAACAGACTTATCAGTCTTAAATGCCTCTGAATTCTCAGCTTGAGTGGAACATGATCATCTGTAGGTATAGCAGAAGGTCGTGGACCGAAACTAGTGCTCCTGCCTCCTCCTCGTCCTCCTTATCCTCTCAACATCATCAACATCGTGTCATCATCAGATGACTCAATTATCATAATGTCTCATCCGTCGATCAAGATGGTCAGCAAGATCCTCCTCATGGTCCACCATAATCCTCGTTCCAGATCGGAGTCAGCATGTAGCGCTTGGTGATAGGGATGTATGGTGAAGCAGCAGCAGATAGAGGCTGATCCTTCATTGGAGTCCTCAAGCTCCTCATCAGAAGCTCACTGTGGAAGCTCAATGGTGCTCGAATTAATAATAAACAGACTTGTAGGTAACCGTTGATAATGAAAACATAACTGCTTGCAACGAGCAAAACTTACTTATATAAAATATATTATATAAGCGCTGGTAAATGGAATATTACGAGTATGCACATATGGCCATAAATGAATGATGTAATGTAATCATATTCGATAGCTTAATTTTTAGTAGCGCTTAGGGACCTACGAGCATATCGTACTAACATTGCCTAAAGAAATATTCCCTATTTAGTATAAATAATCCCTTAAAAAATAATTTAGATTTGTGTGAAAGAATGCAAACTCAATCTTTGGAATATATAATGAATATACCCCTCATAGTAAATACGTACAATAATATAACACGTATATGCATCATGTAAGCATCTAGTAGAACTAACTAATGCAAACAACTAGTGTGTGTGTCCCGTAAAAACCCCTTTGTATGAATGCAATGTTTGAAAACGGTTATAGTCCAAGAAAAAACATTTGACCTGGTTCTCTATAACCTTGGCTCTGATAACCAATCTGAACACTCCAAATTGGGATCGCAGCGGGAATAAATAACTCGTGCGTGGTTACTTCTCATATCAAATAACACAAGAATCTAATAGAAAAGACCAAAAGTCGTTTTAAAACTGATACATTGGATTTAACAATGTTTGATACAAATAGCCCGAAGCTTTAACTTGTTCATTATATTATTACAAAGATACTGGTTCACACACATGGTTCCCAAAACATAAACAACCAAATCTTTAGCATGACATCCCAAAACAAAATCACCAATGTATCCTTGGCACCTTATGCTTACTGATCTCCTGAAAAACATTGCTTTAAAACGTCAACAATAATGTTGGTGAATTCATAGGTTTGATAAATCAATAATATGCAGGAACCGCAAGAACATTTTCCCCGTGATAAAAGCTACACATGCAGACCGTCACAAAAAACCCCGATTATTTTTAACCTAAGCCATGATCAACTAGAAGCTCAAAACCTTTCTCGCAATATATATATAATGCAAATTTTGCCACGATAGATGTTTAAACCGGAAACAGCCTAAATCCGACATGCTATACGTTCGTTCCCGGTGATAGCTAGTCACCCGAACGGGATGGTCAATCCCAAATAGATCTATTCATAACATTCGCGCTCACATAATGTAATTCACAACTACATCTATGCAATTGACAGTTCATGATAATGGGCTCACTTGGGTATCGCTACATAGGCAACACGTAATCAATATAAAATATACTACTTAAAGTTGCGTCTAAATTATAAAACAAAGCATGATTTTACCACCCCAAATTTATAAATCATGAAATCGAAAAAATATGGGGCTTTGAACCACCTTGAGTTCTGATAATCCAAATATCACAGATAATGCCGTCACGCAAAACGTCCGGATGCAACCTATTTTAAATTAAGGTCGTATACAGTACCAACATCTTGATTTAACCTAACATCATATACAGATCTATGTAGTTTACATCATACTATCAACGGGCTAAAATCATAAATTTAAGAGGTCTGTTAGATGACGTATGAGGAGCTAGGACACTTTAAATCGAACATCCAAGACAACTACGTTCAAATTTACGATAACGCCCCCACGCCCGAAGAGGCCTCATAAAAGACTTCCCTAGTAAATATAGTACTTTATAACCACATATAATTCTATACCAGCTAAATCCACCATCTAATTGTTATTGGAATAATTGCGTTTAATAAGTTAAAACGTTTATAAATTACCGTTTAGTAAAAACTGATGCCGTAAGCTTTCCGCGTTTTAAAAGCCCGCTTTTACGTTCTTATGCCCAACATCTTTCGTATAAGACGATTTATCATAATTTGACATTTGCAATATTTTGATCCTCTGATGAACAATACTTTTACAGTTCCATGGAAAAGTTAAGAACTCATTTTAATAGTTTTATAGTTATCGTAAAACCCGTAAACGCGTATTTTTTTCGTTATAGCCTTCTTTTTTAGCGATTCTTTCGAGCCACTTCACGTTATTGAAAATACTATCAATTTAAAAAGGTGTTACAAAAATAAAACTTTCTGTATGAATAGTGTTTTTACTGTTCATAAAGTTTTATAAAGTTAATTTAAAACTTTAAATAACCAAAAACCCCCTGCGAAATTCATAACTCCTTCATTTAAATTAAAAAATTTATGATTCTATTATCATTTAGAATCCAAAAAATGGATTTTGTTTTAATTCGTTTTAAAAATAACCAACTTGCTGTTTAAAAGAATTTTATAAAACTTTATTATTATAAACCCATTGAATTAACGTATAACTCGTAATTAAGCGAAACATTTCGTTATTTATATCCGTTTTGACAAGTTTCTTACCTTTCGGAATCGTTACGAGAGTAGAAATATTTATAAACATAATATCCACGGTTTGGAATTCGAATTCCAAACAGCCCCCTTATTATCTAAATATATTTACTGATTTTTATTAAACTTGTTTTATATACTTTTTAACTAAGTAATTATCATAAGTTTTCCTCACACTCGTTAATATACTATATCTTATATAACATTAGTCCCATGATTCATAATTTATTCCATGTGTCCAAGTCATTAGTCCTTAACAACAATTTTAAACCATAATCTCCATAAGGTAACATTTTTACTAAAGTTCATCCATAACCACTTTACATCATATCCATAATGGTACAAGTCCTTTTACTTCATTATGACTTTAATTTTAGTGTCCCATATATCATGACTAAAATTCTCATAAAACTAAGATTTTTAACAAGAAAAATCCTTGTTTACAGTTAAACATATCCTAATGGTGATTTCACTTACATAAACATCCCATATACATATAATCATATAGATGAAAATCAAGGGCTTTAGATAAACTTAATGATATGAAGTAGATGATGACAAATAAGTGCTAAAACCCTTGTTTAGACCTTTAACCCCAAGATAAAACCAAGAAAACCCTAGTTTCCAAATGAAAAAACCCTAATCTAGATTTATTGCTTTAACACTTGAATGATTAACCAATGCTGGAACACCTTAAGAAAGTATTAAAGAATGATGTATGAAGATGTTATAGGTTTGTATAAAATTTTGATATGGATTGATATTAAGGTTGGTTTTGAGCCGTGGATGGCTATAGCACAAAGGAGGAGTTTTTTGGTGATTTTCAGCTAAGTGGTTATGTCATGAATGAAATTCTATCTCTAGTGTACAAGTATATATTGTAAGTCTTTGGTCAAAAAATTAAGCATTACTAGTCAAAAACAGGTGGAGGTTTTTAAGGAATCTTGATTGAGTCAAGGGAACAAGTAGGTAAGTGATTACTGAGATGATATGGTACAAAGACCTAGTTGACAAGAATTATTACTTATTTCTTGTATAAAATTGCAAACAAATTCCATCCTATGTATGATATATATATATATTTTTCGGTAACATTTAATGTGTATTTGGGTATAAACGTGGGTATTTGTTGAACTTAGAAAAGTTTTGTGGTTCCGGGGTATGCCTAAACGTACTTTATCGCGAAACGTACATAATTTACGTTACCGATAAAAATAAAATAAACAACGACCATAATTATTCTCAAAATAATTATTTAATACTTGATTGATGTAAACATTTAATCGTTTGACGTCCGTTTACATTGAACGCTAATTTATTTAGCTTACGCGATTTAGCTTAACATTTACGATTTAAAGCAAACGCGTACAATACAAAAGGTACATTGTGGATTTATCGACGTCGTAAATGACTTGAAAAACACAGGGTGTTATACACACAGGAAGAATTTTTTTGGATTTTGGTTTTAAATGTTCTTAAAGGTTTAAAAGGCTCGTATTTTTGGATTCATTGGATTAATTGGTTACAAAGATGATTAATTATCACCTATTTAAAGTTGAAGTGGAATTACATGGTATATGTTTCTATCATATCTTGAAATTGGCTTACAACAATTGGAGGTAAACTTGTTAGTGTATTTCAATGTATTTGTGACAAACGACTTGTTTAAATCTAGCAATATGTGTTTCAATCACTAATAGGAGTTATGTTGTATGTGCCTGTGTCTCAAAGAAGATGAATTGTTGACAAAGAGGTTGCGATCTACTTATATTTCACAATTTAATTATAAGTTTCGACGGCAACATTGGATAGTACAAGATATGTAGACACACGTTTGGGTTATTCTAATCATCATCAAGTACGTATACTTAGTTTTCCCATCAATAATCATCACAAAAATCTACAAAATTTGAAGATTCAAGAGATGGTAAACATATTGGTTTCAGGGGAAGCTTATTGTCAAAAATGTTTAATCATCAGGTTATGTTCATGCACCACTTGAGGTGAAAGGTTTCATTACTATTGCTTTAATCTAATGAAACACAGGTTTTAGTTTATAAGTGCAATGATTGTCTTATCTCGTTGTTGATATATCATTCCTAGATTTAGGCGGTATTTCTTCCTAAAACCTAGACATGCTAATTCTGTCACAATTAAACACATCTGCATAAAGCAATCATGGTTAATTATAATCTATCTTAGAAAACAATAATGGTGATCTTATTTAATCCTAGCTCATCGAGACTTTACTAACTTACTGCTTAACGGCTCTTTATATATTAGTAGTCCAATGTCCAGATCTTTACCCAAGGAATCAGAACGTTATTTGTTGATCCTAGGTCACCTGCTAGTCCAACTTGTTCACTAAACCAGAGGCAAAGATAGGTGAATATTTGTGATCCTATTATTTCAGATGTATAAATTTCAATATGGAGAGTTATCCTGATATCTAGTCCACTTGGTGCATTTTCTACCAGTTGAATGATAGGTCGCATACATAAGCACATAAACGAGTATAAATTGATAAACATAAAGCAACACACAACTTATAAGATGCAATCGAGATAAACATAAACCAAACGTTAACTTATCATAAACATGGCTAATACCTAAAGGTATTAGCCAATAACCATTGTAACGAATACAAATGTCATAGATGAACGATTAAGGTAACCTAACCAAGTTAATGAATGATACCAAAAACCGAACGCGTATTTAGAGTATAAGAACTTACAAGGGTTTTCCTATGGATTGAAGGGCGTTGCGAGACCTTTATAGCTTTTATTTTCTTCTAAAAGTCGAACCTGGTGGTCAATGCCTTCTTCTCAGTCTTCGGTATATTTTTTTGCACACTAAATTCGTATTTAGGGTTCGGTATTTATAGCCTTTGGAATTCGGTCGATACGCCGTATTGGAAGTAGTCAATACGGCGTATTAGGGTTTTCTTGGAGTAGGGACCACGATAAATATCTTCTAGAATCTTTCATGAACCGCCAATGAATACGACGCATGAGTCTTCATGGATACATGATAAGGTTGTGAAACTCCACTAAGTTTTACAATTCCCTAGGCAGTGTACCTAACCATTAGTGTAGTATAGGCAAGACTTGGGGGTTGTAATCATTCTCTAGGGGAATAGCGTGTGAAGGTTCGAACTAGATTTAACTAAGGTCTACGGGATTAAAATAAGAATATTTTTGTATTTTTATATTTTAATGAAAGCAGATAAAATCTCGGGTCTGAAGAAGGTTTGTTTTAAACCAATTATCTAATAATTAAACTAAACTAATGTGGAGAATTCGTATGATAAAAAAGAAGTGTTTACTTAATCATGCATGATCCTTATTAAGCTTCTCTTAACTCTATTGACTTGTCACACTTGAGATGTATGTGTAAGTATTTCCGAGAAGCATGACGAATTACACGAAAACGCCGTATACGCGATACCTCGTTAGGGAGACGCACAAGTAAGGTAGTATGAAAACTATTAAAAGGCCCCTAGGTAGATAGACGCGCATTAAAATACTTAAAAAGGGATCACCAATAGATGGGTAAGGTAGTATGAAGACTATTACCGATGGAATCCTTTCTACACAATCGTGCCGCTCTAGGTCTTCAATACATTTAAGTAACTAGGGTTCTAGAGTCTAAACATGCACACACATCAATTAAGAAGTAATATTATTAGGATCTACATACCAATTCACATGTAATCATAAGCAAACACTAATGAGATCTAGCCTAGCATGTTAAAGATAAGCAAAGAACAATAACCAATCAAATAATAACACATATTGAAAGATTAAAGGATAAAAGAACTTCACTATATTAAAACAAGTGATTAGGGAAGGTACAAAAGGGTTGGGAAACCCTAAAATACTCCCAAAGTCAGCTACAAATCGTTCTCTACCGAACTCCACTCCTAATATGCTGAAAACCTAAATTTGAGTTTGTATATATAGGAAAACAATTGCGACGGCGTCGTAATAAGTACTGACGTCGTCACGCCGTCGAATCTTCTTCGGTTTCTTTATGACGTCTAAGTCCAGGCGCCGTCACAACTTTTCATGACGCGGTTACTAGCAGATCCAGATGGCGTCGTAAGTTGTGGAGTCTGATAGAACTATTTAGACCATTTAAGCTTAGTTTGTTTAGAACTTATATCTAAGATGAATAATAACTAAGATAACAATATGCATAGCGGAATTAAATAAAGAACATCAATGTTATTTGAACAAGGTTTTATTACCATATGTTTCCACCAAGCCTCAAATCTATATGATCAATATAGATCGGTTACCATCTGTAACAGGGATCAATGATCCTTGAGGCTACACCACACAAACTAGCTTGTAGAATTCTTTAATGACAATTTTGATCCTTTTGTTTCATTACTTGTTTCTTTTGTCACATCAAATCTATAATTCCCAACAATCTTTCCCTATTTGATGATGACAAAACAAACATGTTCTTGTACGAACTTCATCATAAAGCCTTAATAAAATCAAAGCTTCCCCCGAAGTTAAGATGTAATCATCTCCCTAAATGAAACAAAAACTTCCCCTTAATCAGATTTCCTTTGTAACCTTGCCATGTCAGCACACATAATAAGCTGCAAATCATATCTCTGTAATCTTCTTCCTCTTTTTGTCATGCAACTTGGATCATAATAGCTACAAATCATATACCACAACTACTAATCCAACCTTCCAATACTCAAATTGCCCACCACTACGTACAATAAGAAAAATAAATCTAAGCAGTAGAAATATAAACTAGCAGTAGTAATAAATAACTAGCAATAGTAATGAAACCTTTCACCTCAAGTGGTGCATGAACATAACCTGATGATTAAACATTTTTGACAATAAGATTCCCCTGAAACCAATATGTTTACCATCTCTTGAATCTTCAAATTTTGTAGATTTTTGTGATGATTATTGATGGAGAAAACTAAGTATAACGAACTTGATGCTGAATTAGAATAACCCAAACGTGTGTCTTATATCTTGTACTATCCATGTGACGTCGAACTTATAAATAAATCTGTGAAATATAAGTAGATCGCAACCTCTTTGTCAAAATCCTCATCTTCTATGAGACACAGAGCACAACAACATAACTCCTTATAGTGATAGCAAACACCTATTGCTAGATTTAACAAGTCTTTGTCACAACATTGAAAACACAAACAAGTTACCTCCAAATGTTGTAAGCCATTTAAGATATGATAAGAACACATACCCAAGTAATTCCACTTCAACTTTAAATAGGTGATAATTAATCATCTTTGTAACCAATTAATCCAATGAATCCAAAAATACGAGCCTTTTAAACCTTTAAGAACATTTAAAACCAAAATCCAAAAAAATTCTTCCTGTGTGTATAACACCCTGTGTTTTTCAAGTCATTTACGACGTCGATAAATCCACAATGTACCTTTTGTATTGTACGCCTTTGCTTTAAATCGTAAATGTTAAGCTAAATCGCGTAAGCTAAAAATTAGCGTTCAATGTAAACGGGCATCAAACAATTAAGCGTTTACATCAATCAAGTATTAAATAATTATTTTGAGAATAATTATGGTCGTTGTTTATTTTATTTTTATCGGTAACGTAAATTATGTACGTTTCGCGATAAAGTACGTTTAGGCATACCCGGAACCACCAAAACTTTTCTACGCTTCAACAAATACCCACGTTTATACCCAATACATAAAAGTTACGAAAATATATCATATATATCATACATAGGATGAATTTGTTGCAATTTATACAAGAAAAATGAAATAAATCTTTCAACTAGGTCTTTGTACCATATCATCTCATTAAACCTTACCATACTTTGTTTCCTTGACCAAAGTGTAACACCCCCCAAAAATCTGGTCGCAGTGGAATGGTAACAATGGGGCTGTCGATGAGGGTGGTGCGAAGGTGGAGGTGGCAGCGGCTGTGATGATGAAGATGGCGTCGGTGGAGTGGTGATGAAGGTGAGGTGATGATAATGATGATGGTTATGATGGTGGTGTTATAAGGGTGATGGTGTTGATGTCGCGGTGGTGGTGTTAGCTGTGGCAGTGGGGGTGATGGTGGTGTTGGTGCGTCGGTGGTGGTGGAGTGGCGTGGTGGTGGCAGCCGATGAGGGGTGGTGATGGGGAGGCGCGTGGAGGCGCGTGTGAGGGTGGATCGAATAGATCGGAAGATGGGGAGCATTATTGGAGTTGGCAGGAAAAGTCCGCCGAAAAAGTTTTCCGGCGACGGCAGTGGTGGTCGGTGGTGGCCGGATTTTTGGAGAGGATGGAGGAGGTGTGTGTGTGTGTGGTGATGATTATGAAAAAAAGATATATAAACTTTTATATATATAATAAAAGTTTTAAATTTTTTGATAAGTTGTTAATAGTTGAGGGTTACTTTGTAAATATTTCACAGGGGCCAAACGTGTAACTTTTGTTAATTATTGGTTCGGGACTCGTTTGAGCGACTTAACGGACGATTCAAATCTCGAAACTTGCGCCATTGTTTTATAAATCATTTTTCCGATAAAAATTGGTATTTATTTGACATTATTTCATAAATATTTTTCATATCATTTATAAAATATTCGTTATTTATTTAGTGAACTGGTCACGTCTT
>BQNB010017619.1:0-64098 GCA_026074375.1 Tanacetum coccineum | reverse complement strand
CAGGAAAGCCATAAAGAAAGGCATTAGGAGAGAATGACATTGGAAAGCTTTTGGATGGAGGAAATTGTGGGGTTATTAATAATGGTCATATGTTAGGTGTTCTTTATTTCTCTTACTTCGTATATCATATTGGATAATATATATAAAAAATAAACTTCTATTTTTAATAAGAGAAATGCTAAAACTACAAAGAGTTTAAAAGAAAATGATGTATATCATCCGTCCGCAAGTATTTTACTCTTATGAGTTATGACTAAGGATGGCAATGGGTCGGGGAATTTCAAGGATTATATTTACCATCCTCATCCCCGTTTATGAGCCTCATCCTTATCGAAGAATCGTTTTACATCCTCACACTACAAGAAAAAAACTCTTTTAATGACAAAGTGTTAGAAAATGTCAAATAAAGTGTCACTAAAAGATTTTTTTTTTCACCTTCACTTATAAAAAGTGTCATTAAAAGTCTAGGTGGTAAAAGTATATAGTGACACAGTTTCCTGACACTTAATAGTGTCAGGATAGGTTGAGACTATTTCTGACACATACATGTGTCACTATAGGCTACTAGTAAAGCAACTGGTCATATGTACTCTTTATACATGCATATTAGGCTGTTATAATTATTCCAAATTAACTAGTACATACAAAAAAACTGAGATTAGAATCTATTTATTATTTCAACCAAATATCGATATAAACCAAGTATTTGCGTAATCACAAACAAGTTACGAACATCTTTCTCAAGTACGAAATGAAAGTACAAGTTATCGCAATCCAACCAAATCTAACTGAGCTAAAAAAAGAAAATAGGCATGCTTGGGACTTCAGAATCCTCATGTAGCTTAATTGTTTCCTGCACGTATAAAAACTGCTCAAAGGCTTGCACGTACAAAACAACATAATTCAAAAAATGATAATTTAAATTCATGTTAGAAAGAATGCATAAAATAATGGGTTGACCCGACCCAAGCCGTTTGCCCCACGACCCTTTTTATCCATTTCTAAAGGATGACTTGTTTGACCCATGACCCATTTGACCCACAACTCACTTGACCCATTATCCAAACCGACCCAACCCGCCACTGGTAGTTTATAGCTTATTGAAACAAATATAAAACTCTTAAATAAACAACTACCTGATGTATGAAGACAGCTTTTGCGTCTGATTTGTTGACGGTATCAGTTAAAGTGCTTCCAAGCATTTTAGGACAACCTTTTCTTTTCCTATAGCAACTGTACATACAAAAACAGTTAAAAGAAGGGCTTGCAAGTATTATACAAGCCGGTTGTAAACTGATAATGGCATTTTCAGCATATTATCATGCCATTTGCTTATTTACGCATATTTAGTGTTGTTTTTAACTAACACATTTAAACTAAAAAACTACCTGAAGTATTAAAAAACTAAAAAACTACCTGAAGTATTAAAACGACTTGTGCTTGATTTGTTGAGTGTGTCACGGACAGCTGATTTGTTTCCTGTACCAGTTGTACAAAAATAAAATAAAAGGGCTGCAAGTAATATTTTTGGTTTGTTAAAAAAATTCTATGTATAACTTGTGCCTGATTTGTTGTGAGTGTCACGGACACCTAATTTGTTTCCTGTAAAAGTTGTACAAAAAAAATTAAAAGGGCTGCAAGTATTATCTAAGGCTTGTTAAAGAAATTCTATGTATAACTTGTGCCTGATTTGCTGAGAGAGTCATGGACAGCTGAATTATTTCCTGTAAAAAAAGTTGTACACACAAAAAAGTTGAAAGGTCTGCAAGTAAAATCTAAGGCTTGTAAAAGAAATTCTACGTATAAAACTGTAAGAATTAACAAGTACCTGAAGTATGATGATCAACACCTGATTTATTGATAGTAATATCATGAACACCTGATTTGTCTCCGGTAGAAACTGTATATACAAAAATTATTTAACTCTAGCACGCATGAAAATTGTACACGGACTACAAGTACTATTTAAGGCTTCTTGTAGTACTTGCACGTATTAAAATTGTTATATCCAACAATTACCTGAAGTATGATGACGACTTCCACCTGGTTTTTTAAGAGCATTTTTTTGAACAGTTGATTCTTTTACCAGAAGAACTGTACACAAAAAACTATTGAAGCCCTGCATATATAAATACAGTTTAAGTCTTGCTATTCTAATAAGAAACTACCTGACGTATGATGATGATTTGCATCTGATTTGTTGGGATGAGTATCATGAACACTGCGTACATAAATAATACGTCAGGGTTGTTTAAATGATACAGTAGTAAAAGACACCACAATTTGTCAGTCCCATGAATCAGTAGGGCTACATTGGATATAAACATTATTGGATAAGCAATGCAAGCATATACCACATAAGGAACAAAATCATTCACAAAGGCAACACACAAAAAAGAGAGAGAAACATATAAGGCATAAATGAACCAAACAAGCATAAGCTGCAATTGACACATGGCAAGAAATGCAATGCAGATCCTAACATATAATCTTAAAATGCAGATCCTAAGCACAAAGAAGAGAGAGAAACATGGCAAGAAATGCAATGCAGATCCTAACATACAAAAAAGAGAGAGAAACAAATAGGGCATAATTTTTTTTTTCCATTGAGCTGAATAATTTCCTGTCCTGGTCACTAACATATAATCTTAAAATGCAGATCCTAAGCACCAGTAGGAATAAAAGGCCCTCCAAGTCAAAGAATTTCCATAGAGCTAAATAATTTTTGAAGTTATACTTTTACTAACTTAACATAATTGAGTTTATTCTATAAATGGGGAAAATCAGAAAATTCCTAGTGTATACTTTAGTCCAGTCACCCGAAACAAGCCTAACCGAGATTGAATATGCATAATTCTTTAACATACACACATACCTGAAATGTGAATTCTGATGGTGACTCGTACCAGAAGCTGAACTTGGGTTTTTGTCAACCGTATTATCATGAATACTAGATAAACCATCAGCCTGAAGCAATGTAAAAAAAGTATAACGCGTAATAATATATTTATACACATAAAGTAGTCAAGAATCTAAAATCGAATGTGAAATTACCTCCATGTTCATAAAATTCATGACTGATGACAAATTTAAATTGGGTACTTGTTCTTGGACAGCAGCAGCAAACATCATAAATCCTTGTCGAAGATATTTAACTTGAGCCTTCAATAAAGGAACTTGTGGATCGTGCGATCTTTTGTCATTTCTGACTAAAAACTTTCCTGTGCAACGAACTGAGCCTCTCCTTTCTGGTCCTTTTACTTTTGATAAATCATCATTTGTCCAATCAGAGTTGTTGGTTGTCTCTTGATCAGTACTACTAGAATCACCAATAGCTTTTATGTCCGCCTACGTGTAGAATAAAATGAAAATTGTTATCTTCATGACAAAACATGCTTCGTACTTAACTAGCTATTAATCAAGAACATTTATAAATATCATACCACAACTTGAGCAGCTACGGCATTTACAATGCTTCCATCTTTTCGGGTTCGGGTTATACAGTACATGCCTCCTCGTGATGGGCTTACACCCTTGTTCTTTTTTGTCTACAATGAAAAGTACCTTAACATTAACTTTTTAACTATTTAATATTAAACTTTATAATGGATACTCTTAGTAAAATCTGGGCAAACAACTTAATTAGATGTAGGAGAAACATGATCTGACCTCTTCATCCTTTACCCGTGTGAATGATTTGGTCCCTGTTACGTGAGGCTCAATTGACTTCAAGCGATTTATTTTCTTCCTCTCACTTTCCACCTATCAATTTACAGCTTAATTATATAACTCTATATATTTCATAAACAAGCCTAGTAGTGACAAGTTACCTGTTTTTCTTTAGTGAACCAACTTTCCACAAGCGTTATAAACTGTCCAGTTTCCACTCTATCGTTAGTTTGAGATGCCACAATTTCATTGATTGTCATAGTCGGATCATATGAACTTTTTTTAAGCTCATACTTCTAACATTTCCACTTAGTGGACATGTCACTCATGATCCACTCTTCTATGTTTTTTCTGAATGATCTGATTGAAATGAAAACTTTTCCTAGAACCATGTTATAAGGATTAGTAACAGTTACTTACACATATATAAATACTTATAACATATTAAAGGAAATTACCTTGACGATGCTCCACAAATCATCCTTTTTCTCTTTAGGAACCTTCCTTCATTCCGGGTAATGAATTCCAATGTGTTGAGGCATCCTCACTAGTGTTCCGAGAAAATTTGTCAGCTCGTTTCCTTCATCTCCAATAGGTTGACATAGTTCGTTAAATGTGACTAAGACTTTCTCATCACTTGCTAAGTTCCATATCTCTTTCTTTTTTGTTGGGCCTCTGACCCTCTTTTTTGCACCTAGCATGTTAATAAGAGCGTAGTTAAAAGCCTACACTACTAGTTGTCTTGGTGACCATAAATAACAAGTATATCCTATGCTGGAATTATACATGCTGTAACTTGATGCCCTAGACTAGAATAACCTTTTCTACAATCCTATTTTAAAGCCTACCTCCAAGTTTAGAAACAACCACTCAAACACACATACTCATTAACTAATCGCCTCACTTGGAATTATCATAACCATTTCATATTCTATCCAAATATTGAGAAAACATCCACAGCAAACCACGATACCTGACGTATGATGATGATTTGCATCTGATTTGTTGGGATGAGTATCATGAACACTGCGTACATAAATAATACGTCATGGTTGTTTAAATGATACAGTAGTAAAAGACACCGCAATTTGTCAGTCCCATGAATCAGTAGGGCTACATTGGATATAAACATTATTGGATAAGCAATGCAAGCATGGACCACATAAGGAACAAAATCATTCACAAAAGCAACATACAAAAAAGAGAGAAACAAATAGGGCATAAATGAACCAAACAAGCATAAGCTGCAATTGACACATGGCAAGAAATGCAATGCAGATCCTAACATATAATCTTAAAATGCAGATCCTAAGCACAAAAAAGAGAGAGAAACATTGCAAGAAATGCAATGCAGATCCTAACATACAAAAAAGATAGAGAAACAAATAGGGCATAATTTTACGGTACCAAATTGTGTGACGATCTACGGTGAGCTTCGATTAAACCCTAACGATTTGAGCTTCGATTATGAAGATACGATTTGAGTGAGAGTGAAGATACGATTATGAGATTCGATTTAAGCTTCGATTAAACTCTCACCATGTTTAAGTGTGAGAGTGAAAATAGGGAAAGTGTACTTTGGGGAAAATGAAAATGCGAAACTATTGAGTAAACTTTTTTTATTATTATAACCTCTTTTAAATATTATTTTTTTTTCCTAAACGAGTAAGCTATTGGTACTCTGTAGTGTTGCCGGTCCAAGACTCGAACCGGACCGAAAAATCAAACCGTGTCGAGATCGATTTAGCACAAAACCCGACTAACCCGAGTTCTAAAAATAGGGTCGGATATTAGGTTGAAATGTTTTGCTAACTCGGGTTCGGGTCAACCCGATTGACCCGGAAACAGATTTTTTCTAATATAAATTTATAGATTTTATATTTAAAAAGTAAAAAAAATATATTTTTTTATCATTTTACTCAAATTCGGGTTTACTCAAACCCCAGTTGACCCGACCCGAATTGACCCGAACCCGAGTAACCCGAGTTCAAATAGGGTCAGTTCAAGTTAGACTTTTCATAGCACTTCTTTTTTCTTTTTTGATAAAAACTACTTATGTTCACAATTTTTAAAAAAATAGTTAAAAAAATATTTCCACTCATACTCTGTAGAATATTAGGTACAAAACACGGGACCGAGTATCGGATTGAAATGTTCGGTCCATATCTGAGTCGATTCAGGTCCGGTCCAGTCTAACAAAGCATAATGATCGGTTTTGCTCAAGACTGAATCAGACCAGACCAAAGACCAAATATTAGAGAAATGACGAACTGAGGACCGAAACAAAATATGTTCGTTCCAATTCGGTCCGATCCGCGAAAAACTACATTTTTTCCCTAATACTACAAGTGTGAGGACCAAATATTATAAGTTAGACTTTTTCCTAATACTTTTTCGAGAAACACTGCATTTTTTCTCACACTTTTTTAAAAGTGTGAGTAAAAGTAAAACTATTACTTACACTTTATAAAATGTGTGAGTAAAAGTAAGACTATTACTTACACTTTGTAAAAAGTGTGGGTAAAAGTAAGACCATTACTTACACTTTGTAAAAAGTGTGGGTAAAAGTAAGACTATTACTTACACTTTTTAAAAAGTGTGGGTAAAAATAAGACTATTACATACATTTTATGTAAAGTGTGAGTAAAAATTAGACTTTTGCTTACATTTTTAAAAAAGTGTGAGCAAAACTAAACTATTCCTTACATTTTTTGGAAAAGTGTAAGTAAACATGTACTTTTACTTACACTTTTTTTGTGTGTCATTAAAATTTGTGTCACTAAATGCCTTTTTTTTTTAGTGATTCCAATTGTTTGCCCATTAACATCATTTTGTATAAAGGTGGGTCCAATGGGAATTCCACCATTTTCCATCAAAGAGGCGTTAGACTTTCGACATTGTTTAATGCACCCAAAACCCATAACTGATACATCGAGTTAAGGATGTTATCTTGAGGTGGTGGGTCCATGAAATCAAAATCCAACAGATTCTCAACTTTTAATGATTTAAGAAGCAAGACTACGTTACCGAGATTGG
Organism: Tanacetum coccineum; assembly: GCA_026074375.1. Taxonomy (NCBI): domain Eukaryota; kingdom Viridiplantae; phylum Streptophyta; class Magnoliopsida; order Asterales; family Asteraceae; genus Tanacetum; species Tanacetum coccineum. The sequence continues at coordinate 57,393 of BQNB010017619.1, read as the reverse complement.
TCCGCTGAATTTCCGTTGCGGAAGCATCTCATTTTGGTACGCAGTTTCCGTAAAAAGACGGTAGCAAGTACCGGGCCCTGTCCGACCTGCTCGACCTGCACGTTGGTCAGCTGCAGCCCGACTGACTAGGAACACCTGAAGAGCATCCATACCCATTCTAGGGTTATACACCTTCAATTTACCGTACCCCGTATCAATCACATAATAAATACCGTCAACTGTTAGCGATGTTTCTGCGATGTTTGTAGCCACGATGCATTTGCGGGCACCATCCTCAGGTTTTTGGAAGATTTTGGCCTGTAGGTCGGCTGGAAGATGGGAGTAAATCGGGAGGATTAATAAGTTGGAAACTGTTTGTCTTGTAGGTGGCTTCAATTTTATCTTGACCCGTCATAAAAATATGTCACCAGGTGCACTTGTGATATGGATTGTCATAGCTTGTTTTCAGCTGCTTCAACATAATCTTCACATGGGGTTTTACCGTACAGGATTTGTACCAGGAACGTTCTTCCAGGAATATTAAAGATGGGGACACTGCATAAATACAACTTAAGTTTAGATATTACACATTTATACCACAAATGATAAATGATACGAAATTCGCAGTGACGGGAAATTAGAGGTGGCATTTTGGACTACTTTACTTACGAACGAGGTGAAAAGAAGTTTCAAAATTAAGGAAATGGGTCGAAAGGGTAAAACTAGAGGTGGCAAATTTTGTCCATAGTGTAATTCATGGGCACTTTTTGACACTTTTTTTAAAGTGATGGCATTTTTTGGGGTTTTTGCACTAGATAGTCACTATACTTTTTTAAAATGTTCAATCTAGTCATTGTATTAAGTTTGGGGTATTAGAGTCATCATACTCTATCAATAGTTACTTATTTTTTCAAAAAATATATAAGAGAATCAACAAGAGACTTTGAGATTAAATTGTCACTGATTTCGCTTTTTACCACCGTCCTTTGAACTTTGAAGCATAAGTAGTTTTTTTCATGAAACACCATCGTCTACGATCGTCGTACCGCCATCATATTCCCTCCCCCACCGCCGGTGTACACTATTATTTCTCTGCCACTTTATCTGAATTTAAGTTTTTTTGAGATGGCTAGTTGTGTTAGGTGGTGGTGGTTGTACGATGGTTATCTTCAAGAATATATAAAGAAGTGAAAAAGATTAATCAAAATTCATGATACTGTCGGTAACCTGAGAAAGTATACTCCATAAAGGTTACTAAACAAGTTTGAGGCAGATTTGTTTGCTAAAAAATTTACCACACTTGTTTGAATTGAAGTTTAAATTGCAAAATAGAATTGTATAAAAAGATATTGTTATTAAAATAGTAATAAATTGATACTTGTATATGTAAAAAGTTGGTGATTCGCGAAAAGGGTACTATACAATGTTTTTAAACCCGGTTTGACCCGGCCGGTTGAATCAATTTTGGTCGAAAAACAGGTCAAATAAACCGGGTTTTATATTTTCGAAACCCGGTTTACCCGCAGGGTTTGAAGTGACCTGGGTCAACCCGGTTCTCGAGACCCGACCGGGTTTTGATTTTCGTGTTTTTTTACAAATAAAGCAAGTTAATTATATATGTTTGCGACGTAATTTTATTTTTATATGTTATATTTGTTTGTAAATGTTTTTTAGCATCAATATATGAAATATTTATGATTTATATATATATATATATATATATATATATATTTTGTATCATTGCAAATATTTTTTATTTTTTGTTGTGAAAGACCGAGTTGACCCGGTGATCGAACTGGTTGAACCGATAACCCGGTGACTCGACCGAACTAATTAAAAACCCGGTTTTCATAATATTGATAATATATTACTCGTGTGAAGCTAAAAGAATATAAATAAATAAATAGTGATTGAGAGAATGGAATAATATATGAACAAAAAAAATGCTATTATGTATGTATGATGTGGCATCATACTTACTATGGAATAATTTATTAGAGGATAAATAGGCCCGGCCCGGTTTGTGGGCTCAGGGTCCATTAGGGTTTCATTATGCTATGTACTCTATAAATATCGTATGAATAAAACATATCTCCTACGGGGTTTCATTGTCTAACATGGTATCAGAGCGGGTCTGATCCTCAGACCTAGATGGCTAAGTTGAGCCGCCTCCCTAAACCACCCCGTCAAACCCTAGCCGCCATTCTTTTTTTAAAACAATCCCAACCACCGATTAAACAACTATTATAAAAAAAACATCATTCAAGAGTCCTAGTTTAATTGGTGCTGTTGCTATATATGGAGTCATTGTGGCGATCATTCTCCAAACAAAGCTTGTGGCTGTCTCGTCATCCCAATTATGATGATATGCAATTGACTTGAAGGAAAAGTAGGTTGTTTATTATTTAATGTGAGGTTTTGTTGGTGTCGAATCCAGGGTATTAATTTCCGGGACGACTTTTGTTGGTGTCGAATCTAGGGTTTTTTTCCCGAGACGACTTTTGTTGGTGTCGAATCTAGGGTTCTTATTCCCGAGACGACTGTTTGGGATACTTTGGTTTATCCTCCAGATACTTTGGTTATCCGTAAACAAAAAAATTAGAATAGGGGATACTTTGGGTTATCCCATTTTATTTTGGTTTATTGTTTTATTTTGGTTTCTTAATTTTCTTCTTCAGTCCGAGCTTTCGCGATTTCGCCGCTCGGACTGCGGGAGAGTATTAGAGGATAAATAGGCCCGGCCCGGTTTGTGGGCTCAGGGTCCATTAGGGTTTCATTATGCTATGTACTCTATAAATATCGTATGAATAAACATATCTCCTACGGGGTTTCATTGTCTAATATAATTTTGTTGACATGGAAATTGACGTAGCTAGCTGACATGAACACAAGTGACTCACTTGTGTAGATTTATAGATGTTCAATGACTAATGTAAACAAGAACAATACCCGTGTATTGCACGGGTAGACATGTCCTCTGATATTGACTTTTGATTTCAAACATAAGTAATGAAGATATGCCTATCTAAATATTAGATGCATATGAGTAGATGACATATCTAAAATTATTTTGATTTCAACACTTATCATCATTTTGGACGATTCAATAATTTCTAAAAGAAAATTATAAAGTTGTGGCCTGTAAAACTAAAGTTGTGACGATTCAATTCATGAAAAACACAACCAATGATAGATTTGAAAGACAATGCATGATTAGTTAAATCTTTATTTCTTTCATACATTAAGAGGATATAACATTGTTCAAACAAAAATAAGCTAAAGTGATATGAAAAAAAAGAATTGAAGTCTTTTCTAATCATTTTACTTTTATTTGAATAATTCATTTATATAAAAGTCCATTTATAACAATAACTATCACACAACAATATACACTCCAAATTACTACTTAAAAACTATGAACCTTGTAGGCCGAAGATAATAAGCAATTAAGCATCATGCGTGCTTTGTACTTTTGGATATAGTAAAAGTTGATTTTTATATGAGTTGAAACTTATCTAATGACACAATATCTTAAGAGTTAGGAGTCTTAAGACGTTCATCTTAAAAGCTTGGATGCTTTGAAACAACAAACATGCAATCAATATGGGAAATGGATGTATACCACCTCAAATATAAAATAAGTATCACCAATCTTAAATAATTTATCATTTCCTTTTTCACTTGCCAACACCATACATGATAGATATCTATAATCAACTATCATTATCATCAATACAAATTTATTAACTATTGTTTTAACATAAAACAAACATTCTGCACTTAATCCAGATTTGTTGAGTGACTTTTTACAAGTCAAAGAATGGAGGAACATTTCTTCCCATATGGGTACGTCAATTCATTAAAAAAATACAAAAATCTAATTAACATTGTGTGGAAACCATAGAGGTGGGGTGAATACGTTTCCTTTAAAAAACTTTAGATTAGTAATTACAAAACTTACTGCCGGCAGTCCCTTAATTATATGGGGGCCACCTAGTACATCATGGGGCCGCCCTATTTAAAGGGACCGCCTCCAGAAGAGGTTTTTGGACTAGATCATTTGTATCAAATCACCAATCAAGTTTGACGCATTATGAGAAGTGTCGATAATGGATTTACAATAACTAGTGCATATTCTACCAATATATCTACACTCACAATGTTTACTACAAAGAGCTACACAACCATGACTAACACAGCATACACAACAATTCACACAATCATAAGCATAATGTAAGTGTAAACGTAAAGCGATAAATGTAAAGACATAAGTAAAGATAATGGTAAAAGAAAATGCAAACCGACACGAAGATTTATAGTGGTTCGGTCACGAAGCTCCTCTTTGCCCGACTCTACTCCTCAAGTATCCAACTCGAGAGTTACTTCACTAATCAACAAGTTCCCTTTCGGCGGAGAAAACCTTATACCAATGCTTACATTATTTTCCGACACTAAGCTAGATGTCGAGTTCTTCTTCGGGTCCAACCAAACCCGTTATGTTTTATGGCCCAACATAACAAACCTTGTGTTTTATGGCCTAAACACATAAACCGCGTCGCTTACATTATTTTCCGACACTAAGCTAAATGTCGAGTCCTAATCTTAGCTAGAACCAATCTACCACTACACTAATGTATTTTAAGGCCCAAAATACTAACCAACCCATAATCAACCCTTCCGAATGTACACACCATTCGGATCTACACACTACTAAAGATTGGAAGACATGGACTCGATTTATATGTAACAAATGGATTAACTAGACTACATAACTTCGGATCTTGAAGATGACCAAAGTTCTTCTCTTGCACTTAAGGAAACGAGGAAAGGTTAGAAGATTTGATCACATTTAAACAAGATTAACCAAGTTGAATAATCAAAGATTTAGAGAGATTTAGTGAGATCTTGAGAGAGAAAGAACTGAAAGAAAATCGTGCAAAAGGGTTATGAAAATAGTTGGAGGTGACCCACTATTTATAGGAGCTGAAAAACAGCCTGTCAGGAAACGGCGGTCCCAGATATATAAGGCGGCCGCCAAATAATTAAGGAGGCCGCCGGTCGAATTAAAGGACCGCCCTGACTTACACTCCTGTTTTTGTCATTTTGTGGTGACAAACTTGTCTGGTGAAAGTGACACTTATTTTAGGGGGAAATGACCAGATTTTGAAATTCAAAATAATTACCAAATAAAACATTTCTTTATAATTAAAAAATAATTTGTCTAAATAATTTTTGAGAAATAGTTTTGTATTTTTTTGAGAAATGTTTATGACTAATTCTTATTTCTTCTAATCATCTTTTGTTTACATATTGTTAGTTAATACCTTACGTGATTTACGTCGAGTGCAAACAAATGTCTGTGTTGATGTAGACTTGAGACGTCGAGAGATGTAGATGCATGTATGCATTGATGATTTGTGATTACGAGTAACTTGCGCACTTTACGTTATGTATTACAAGTCACATATTTGTCATCACCAAAACATAAAGAAATTGTATAGATTAAATATCGTAATATTTGCACTAATAATCTCCCCCTTTTTGATAATGACAAACTATGTAAACTATAACCCATAGTAAAGTTTAAAAGTTACTTGTTTACACTCCCCTTGTCCCCCTTTTGTCGAAGCAAAAAGGTATTAATTGGAGCATATAGGTTGGAGGTTTGAGAAGAAGACATGAGAAGAGGGTGCATGCTCTGGGTATGTACTTCAGAGAAATGAGAAGAAGGTATGTGCTCCGTGTATATAGGTTTTGATTATGAGGAGGAGTTATGTAATGTTGAAGGAATGAGGAAAAGGTAGGTGCTCCAAGTATAGAGGTTGGAGGAATGAGAAGAAAACATGAGAAATAAAGTTGAGGCGGTTATGTGTTTCTTGGATAATTTAGTGGAGGTAGTGATAGATGAGGATAAGGCATGAAAAGAAAGTAGGTACTTCAAATATATAAGTTGAAGGTATGAGAAGAGGACCTTAGGGTTGAGGGTGATTTTGAAGTGGAGTATGAATGAACCCTTCGTCATATTTGACAATCCTCAATCTTATCTTCCTATAAAGGTGAGCTTGCATCATCCTAGTGAAGTCTTCTATCATCACGGTTTAACCAATTCCATGATATTTACTCACATATCTCCTAGCTCCCCCTTGCTTATTACGTCCCCATGATAATATCATTCCTTGTATATTGACTCTAACGGATCCATGGATCAAATAAATTACCAAAGATGCTCAAGAAGTTTGATGCAATTTAAATGAGTAGAACGCTTGTAAGTGCTCCCCCTCGGTGTATGCTCCCCTTGTTTGGGGCACCAAGGAATCAAGATATTGTTGTGCTACAAAACAACGTTAGTAGACAAGTGCACATATACATATAGCAAAACATTAGCAAGGAACTAGACATGCACTTTTAGGTTTTATTATTCTAAAGCATGACACTTTAAAAGAGAAGTAGAAACTAGACACATGCAATCATTATTTTAAAATTAACCACCTACATGATGAAATAAAAAGAATCGAGATGTATGTTTAAGGACAAAGATTTGACCGACTTTTAATAAATGAGAGTGGGATTCATTTATTGATTGACACATAAATATTATGAGGGTGACTTTTTAAAGGGAGACGAATGACACTTAATATCTTGGCGAGATATGCCAAAATATAAACTTTAAAAGGATAAAAAGAAAGACAACACGAGAATGAAGAAGATACGCTCTTGGATGATAATGAAAAAGAGATTTCATAGAGCCAAAAAGTGGGGAAGGATGAGAGAGAAACTAAATGAGGAACGTGTTGACGAGAGGTTGTTAGAAAAGATTGATATATCATTTGCACTAACAATTGTTGTGCATGTGATCCTATTGAGACAAAGGTGGATGATTGGGAATTCAAATGATGGTTTGGTGTTTTGTTGGTTGACAATGTTGGGGGACAAAGGAGGGTATTTGAAATGAGGTGGTGGTTCTTTCAAGGTGGAAGAATAATGAGAAACTCAACATTGTGGTGATTCCATAACACTTGAAGATAGAATATCTTCTTTAAGTTCTTCACTTTCTAGAAAGTGGAAAGTTTTGCGAAGGAGTGACATTTACATTTCGCAAATTACTTAAATATTTCGAATGAAATAAATAAGTTGTCACGAGATATAGGAGGAATTATAATAGTAATAAGACCATTAGAAGAGAGAAGAAACACTTAGAAGTGAGAAGACTTATCAAAAGTGAAACAACTATTAGAAGTAAAAAGACTATTGAAAGTGAGAAGAATCATTTAGAAGAGAAAAGACCATTTGGGGTGATAAAAGACGTTTTATGAGATGTGAGGACCAAGATTTGTAAAGAGATAGATTGTGAGTACAGTGATTGTAAGGATTGAGTTTGAGGATGAGACGCATTTCATTATGAAATTCACTTGACTCTTGATAACATAATCAACAAAGCTTATGAGTGTTGGGATATGAGGATGACCCATTGATCTATAGAGAGATATTGGGCATAGGTTTGGGTGTAGAGTAGACGTCAGCTCGTAGTAAAAGAGAGGAAGTGTTAAGTTATGAAAAAAAATGAATTGTATTACAAGCTACTGCCGTCGGTCCCATATATAAATATATTATCAAGGACGGGTATTATGTCTCATGGGTCTTCTTTACAAAATGCTCTTGATGCTTTCAATGATATATGCAACGTCGACATTCTCTCTGTCACCACTAGCGCTTCTGCCCCCCAAATGATGAAAACTTTGGCAAAGTGTTATTTTGGAGCCATTGAGAAGGACCTTATATCTAGATATGCTCTAAGTCCACGACAGGTGGCTATTCTCAGTTGCATTCGGGCCCCACACGCGCAGGATTTTCTTCTCACCATCCCTATCGACGGCCTGGGACAGAAGATGAACCATCGTCAATTTCGTTCTGTGTTGTGTTATAGGCTTACAATACCTATGTTTTCTGAAGGAAGTGTTTGCCCGAGTTGTAATGTGCATCGGATGGACAAATGGGGAGACCACGCGGTTCACTGTTCTAGTGAGGTGGGTGTGAAGTTCAGGCATAATCTGGTGCGTGATATTCTTGTTGACATATGTTCCAAAGTCGGGATCATGGTGCGTAAAGAGGCTCCAATGGGTTTCCGCTCAGGGGACGGGAAGGACCTACGACCGGCAGATCTTTTACTATTTAATTGGCTCCAAGGTAAAGATGCTTGTTTGGACGTGACTGGTATCTCTCCCTTTGCTGGTATGGGAGCGAAATCCTGGGCCCCTGCGGTAGCCTTGCTGAATGCTGTGGAAAAGAAAAAGAAGAAGTATGCGTCAATATGTGAGGACAACGGATACAAGTTCATCCCATTTGCTTTCTCTACGTTTGGGGAATTTGATAAGGATGCTTTGGACACACTTTTACGTATCAAGTCTATTTCTATTAGTCACTCCAATAATGTTAAAAGTGGTGAATTTATTTTTCATAGAGTGAGTTTTTGTATTCAAAAAGGGGTGGGAGCACAACTAGTGTCTAGACTCCCATCCAACTTTATGTAAAAAAAAAATTATTATTAAAAAAAATAATAATAATAATAATAATAATAATAATAATAATAATAATAATAATAATAATAATAATATAGAAGAAAACAAACGAAGATAGAGACGACGAACTTGACAATGTCAAGACAGATGGTGGTTAGCGTACGATAAACTATACTCACAAAGTTATGTAGCTCTTCTCGAGCATTGCGAATGTTCATAGAACAATCACACGACGAGGTATACGGTTGTATTAAAGGTGGTAGCAAAAATAATAGATGAAAGAGATTATCGAAGAGAAAGAATATTTTCGTCGAAAAGAAAGAATGTTATTCGAATAGAAAGTATGTTTTCGTCGAAGAGAAAAAATGTTTCGTCGAAGGAAAATAATGTTTCGTCGAAGAGAAGAATATTTCGTCGAAGAGAAAGAGAGTGCGTCTTAACTTATGTTGTTAAAAGGCTTGAATAAGGATTTTCGGATATGACCTTTAACGATTGCGATCGCAAGTTAAAGATACTTGACTATTGCAGATGAAATATTTAAGTTGTCAAACCTACTCGGAGGAGTGTTAAGTTGTCAAACCTACTTGGAAGGGTATTAGATTTGCATCTAACCTTTCCGTGACAAAGAGTGGATTATTTAGAAGAAATGGAGATAATGATTAAGGAAATGTGTGAAGGAAGACTCTAGAAGATTTAAGACAAGTTTATAACTCTTTTGAACAATTTAGATAGTGACTTGGCAGCGACGAAAGATATGTAGTGTAAGAAAATATTCTTCATGAATGTATAAGACATTAGGTATAAGCATGCAAGTTTATCTAAGCTTGCATCAACACAAGAATCAACAAGATTAATGTGTAAGACTGTATGACATCTAAGCCTTATTTGTCATACATCAACCTAACATAGTGTAGGTGCACAATTAACATGTAAGTCATGTAAGATGACGCAAATAATAGCAGATGAATTTTAAATTGTAATTAATAAAGTAAAACATGTTAGCATTTAGCATTAGGAGAATGTGTCATTTAGTTAAACTACAGGGGATACTTTATCTAAATTGCTAGTAAAAAGACAAAGCCTTTATAATAGACTTGCATTTATAGATATGCTCATTAATCGTTAAGCATCAATAATATCATGAAGTCATATTAATTGCATTTCGTGGGAAGGCACGTTATTGACTTGAAACTTCCAAAGGCACTTAATGTGAAATGCATGTAGTCAGTTGACTAAGGAGAAACCTAATTTATACTTGCTTAGTGTGCACTCCTAATGAAATACAAAGTCTATCGATGTAGACTATCATTAGACATATTTAGGAAGAGCCATTTAATCAAATTTGAGAATGAATATGAGACTATCCACTAGTGGTGCTTAATTCAGGCTTAACATGACCATTTTTTACGGGTTATACCACGAACCCAACTCACTTGGAACGCAATTTCAACAGTTAGTCAAAATTTGAATTTCTAGTGCAATTAGATCTCAGTAGGTATTCTCATTGTTGACACATAGAATTCCTATATTGCTTAATGAAATGTAGCCAAAGATAAATTTTTTGTATTGTCTTTTTCATACAAGGCTCTATATGACTCAACTAATGTACTTTAATTTCAGTTCACATAATCCTAATCAAGATGTGTGGAATTCTAAGGTTGAATGAGAGAGCAAGCAAGTTATTGTAGCTATAAGAAAGAATGAGTCATTTAGGACCTATGAGTATGCTTAAAAGTGGCAATGTGTAATTCTATATATTGAGAGTGTTCAAAGAATGCACATTTGCATGTCTTTTATGAAAGGAATCCAGTTAAGGTTATTTACCTCAATTGATCTTATGTTTGTTTCTTTGTAGAAATAATGATAATTAACTAAAGTTTAGTTACATCTATGTTAAACTTTTAAGCAAGATATTGACAAGAGGAAGATGCTTAAATCTAATGCCATAAGGCGGATCTACCTAAACCGAAGATGAATTTAGGACGAAGGATCCATCGATCCATGGAGGTACCAAATTTGGGCAAGGATCATTTTTCCATTATTTGGGAGATGGTGTTGATATTAGGTTATTAAGAGAAACTTATATAAGTTATAAGGGTTCTCGGTTTGAGTTTTCAGAAATGACATCCAAGTTTTGCTTATCAAGATGGAGTACTTATGAGTTTCCCGATGGAAATTTATAAGTCGTCAATCCTACTTAAAGTGTGTTAAGTTTAGCATGTATAATTTGACCATAGCTAATAACACAAAAATTTGAACAGTTTAGACTCAATGAAACATCTTCATTGCAAGTGCGAGTTGCAATTTGATGACTAATCTTGTTGTCTTGCAGTCGACTTCGTAATTTCATGTAATAACCGAGGATAGTTAAATATTTAGACTCAGAAAAATATCTATGTTTATTTGATTGATATTTCCGTGATTTAGATAAATCCTAGTCTCGATTTCATGTTCATATTCTGATTTTGTAATTTGATTGAATAATGAGATTAATTATCGTTTGTATAATAATCATCTTCATATTTGAAATCCTCTTACGATCACTTATTGAAAGAAAGCACAATAATGGTTTGTGAATATGTCTAATTATTTCTAGTCCTAACCTTAGATGGTTAAAGGGTTATCATTTGGTGAAGAAGAAATATTATGCTTATTTGGTAAAGTAAGAGAAAGTTTTGATAAGAAGAGAATTTGAGTTTTGAGTTGTTCTTTTGAATTGTTTGAGCAAAGTTAGATATGATGTGCATTTGCTCATGTTTGGCTTTTCAGAGATGACGACTTTACCAATTGCATTGCAAGGTAAATTACTTGAATATTTTGGACAAAACATTCAAGTCGTTAGTCCTACTTTATTATGTATTTTATACATATATTTGCCAAATATTTGAAACACAACTATTGGACAAGTAAACTCAATATGACATCATTTACACAAGTGTGAGTTATGATCCGATGCATATTCTTGTTGTCTTGGAAAAGGATATTGTTATTTTCATATCAATCGAGTGTGATTGAGTATGTAGGTCTAAGATAATATCTCTTGTTACATTATGATATAATCACAAAGCTAGACAAATAAGAATCCGATTTCTTGTCCAAACTCAAAAATTTGTCAATTAGATTCGATAATGATATCAATCATAATTTGAATAATGAATCGATGTATATTCAAAATCTTTCTTGACCCTCACGAACACTATTTTAAAAGAAAACAAATAAATATTTTCATAGTGTGTTCTATTTATCCTAAGACTAGTTGTAAGGTGAGGTTGATAAAACATAACAAGTTAATTTCTTACTTCAAAATTGTCGTATATTTTGCTTATGCAAAAAACTATTTATTGTTATGTATAGTATGCATAGTTTTTGACATTTTATGAGTATATAAATGATTTTCCTAACCATTTTAATACATCACACATCTTTTGTAGAATACTATACGTTTATAAAAGGAATATAATTATGTGTGTGTGTTAGAACAATGCAAGCACAAGCAAACTTTAAAAAATACATTTTTTTTATTTAATTACTAATGTATTAATACAATCTTTTATTTTATTTAACCAACCCATGGTCAAACAAGTCAAGATGATAAAAATATTTAGACATCTTATTGGAAGAGAGTTAACGTGTTGGAAATATTTTGGGGACGGGTTTTAATGTGTGATCTTATGACAATATTTTCCAACATACTTAACACATTATTGGACTCTAAATCCTAAGTATGTTACTACACTCAAAATGATTTACAAGATGTTTATGTAACATTTGTAAATATACCTATCAATTCCTATATGCAATGCGCAAACAATGTCGCAACTTAACACAAGAGATCTAGCGTAATTCCTATTAGGTATAATTCGGAAAAACTAGTAACGAACATATAGCGTACATGGCACATATGTTTAGATATATAAGTAGCTTAATTACCAATAGTAATGATTACTTATTAAAATATCTATTAACAAAGTTAAAACACAAGTAAATACACATAATCATCTAGCATACACATATAGATATTCGTCGTTGTTTTGTGTATTAGATACAACGTTGTATACTTAGCTTGATTTTATATGAAAATAAAATAGTTTTCTCCCTATTTCAAAAATTAATCAAGATGAATGTTTTGAAAAGATAAATACACCGTTTTTCAAAATACAATGACTAGAAAAGCCCGACTCGAAGGAAAAGGTAAAATACAAGTTTTACGTTAAAACGAAACACAATGTTTTGACCACTATGTAGTGTTTTGGATTTCTGACTAATTTAAGTTTAAAATAAAGTCTTGGAAGAGAAATTAGACTCAATTACCTTTAAAATGGCGGGTGGCACGACTTCTACGGACTTACGGTTGATTTTATATGAATTTTCGAAGTTTGCTAAATTCTAATGAATTCGTTTCCAATTACCGTAGAGGGGGGTGAATACGTTTCCAATGAAAAACTTTTTATCTTTTGTATCAATTCACCAATCAAGTTTGACGCAATATGAGAAGTGTTGATTATAGATTTACAATTACAAATACATATTCTAACAATACAACCACACTCTCAATATTTACTACAAAGAACTACAAAACCATAAGTAACATGATATACACAACAATCCATGCAATCACGATCACAATGCAAGTATAAAGGTAAAGCGATAAATGTAAAGAAATATGTAAAGCGAAAGGTAAAAGAAAATGCAAACCGGACACGGTGATTTATAGTGGTTCGGTCACGAAGCTCCTCTTCGCCCTACTCCACTCCCCGAGTATCCAACTCGAGAGTTACTTCACTAATCAACAAGCTCCCTTTCGGCGGAGAAAACCTTATAACCTTGCTTACACTATTTTCTGACACTAAGCTAGATGTCGAGTTCTTCTTCGGGTACAACCAAACCCATTATGTTTTAAGGCCCAACATAATAAACCTTGTGTTTTATTAAGTTAAGAATAAATGTAAAAGAAATGTCTAAAACAGACACGGTTGATTTATTGAGGTTCGGTCAGAAGCTCCTCTTCTCTACTCCACTCCTCAAGTACTTTCTGAGGTTGTCTTCACGTTTCCTTTTTTTTGTTGCCTCATTGTTGATTGCAAAAACACAGATTATTTCAGCAATATCATGTATAGAACAAAGTAAATGAGAAAACAATTAAGACATAAAAAAGTATAAAACACATGATTTATAAAACTATCACCTGGTTGTTATGGTTGTTTCCTAACATTGCATGAATAATTTCAGCAAGATCTTGTTAAAAGGAGAAGATTAGAATGCATGATTTGAAATGGTGATACTTAAACATGTTTGTGTATGTAAGAACATCATTGTTATGAATGTTTTCCATTATATAAACTAATCCGGTATGTGATTGTTTTGTTTTGTAGGTTAAAGGTGAAAGTTACTACTCATGTGTTTATATAGTACATTGAATTAGGCGCTAGTTAAAGTTTTTGAAGTTTCAAAATCAATATATCAACATTCTATGAATTGTGAGAAGATCAACCTAACTTTACTACATTTAAGGAAGGTAATATGGAAGCCTTTCTATGCCATATTCATTGTCTGCTATTGAAACATGATAAGAATAAATGCCATATCTGAGTTGTGGTACTTATCTTCACATGTTTCTTTATAAAACGTGCTACAATAGATAGGCAGAATAGGTCAAATGAAACCCCTGAAATTTTGCATGAGTTTAAGTGGTCCAGATTATTTTGAAGGATGATTTATGTGGTTCAGATTAAGGCCATGTCACATTACTTTCTCTATGTAGCGCCAACAATAAAGAAGTATAAAAGTCCATTTATAACAATAACTATCACACAACAATATACACTTCAAATTACTACCTAAAAACTATGAACCTTGTAAGCCGAGGATAATAACCGATTAAGCATCATGCATGCTTTGTACTTTTGGATATAGTAAAAGTTGATTTTTATATATGAGTTGAAACTTATCTAATGACACAATACCTTAGGAGTTAGGAGTCTTAAGACGTTCATCTTAAAAGCTTGGATGCTTTGAAACAACAAACATGCAATCAATATGGGAAATGGATGTATACCACCTCAAATATAAAATAAGTATCACCAATTTTAAATAATTTATTATTTCCTTTTTCACTTGCCAACACCATACATGAGAGATATCTATAATCAACTATCAGTATCATCAATACAAAATTATGAACTATTGTTTTAACATAGAACAAACATTCTGCACTTAATCCAGATTTGTTGATTGACTTTTTATTAGTTAAAAAATGAAGGAACATTTCCTCCCATATGGGTACGTCAATTCATTAAAAAAATACAAAAATCTTATTAACATTGTGATCTCCTATACTAATAATAGTCCTTTGTAGACAAATTAAAGGTAGGTACAAATTAACCACAGTACATATAATGAGTTCTCATGGTAAACTTATGAGGCATCTGTTTGTCCACCTGCAATCAAATCATCGTTATCAACTCAACTTTAACAGGATCACTCTGAGCTGAGCCTCGTGGTCTCAATTCAAACGTTTAAATCAGATAATAGTATAGTTATTATTTCATCAATATAGAACAAAGTAAATGAGAAAAACAACTACGACATAAAAAAGTATAAAACACACGATTTATAAATGTATCACCTGGTTGTTGTGGTTGTTTGCCAACATTGCATGGATAATTTCAGCAAGATCCTGATTAAAAGTAGAAGATTAGCTGGGTCATCGGCATCATTTATAAAACTATCACCTGATTAAAACTATCACCTAAAAACACATAACACATTCTCCTCACCTAAAAGAGACTACTAAGATAGTAGCCTAAGAATTGAAATAGTAGCCTAAAAAGAGACATGTTCTACAGTTGTGGTTTCATCTTTCTTTGGGACATTAGCAGGTTCAGCTTCATCATCCAGAAGATTATCAACGGCAATGACATCACTCCATTTCCACTTTCTGAGGTTGTCTTCACGTTTCCTTTTTTTTGTTGCCTCATTGTTGATTGCAAAAGCACGGATTATTTCAGCAATATCATGTATAGAACAAAGTAAATGAGAAAACAATTAAGACATAAAAAAGTATAAAACACATGATTTATAAAACTATCACCTGGTTGTTATGGTTGTTTCCTAACATTGCATGAATAATTTCAGCAAGATCTTGTTAAAAGGAGAAGATTAGAATGCATGATTTGAAATGGTGATACTTAAACATGTTTGTGTATGTAAGAACATCATTGTTATGAATGTTTGCCATTATATAAACTAATCCGGTATGTGATTGTTTTGTTTTGTAGGTTAAAGGTGAAAGTTACTACTCATGTGTTTATATAGTACATTGAATTAGGCGCCAATTAAAGTTTTTAAAGTTTCGAAATCAATATATCAACATTCTATGAATTGTGAGAAGAACAACCTAACTTTACTACATTTAAGGAAGGTAATATGGAAGCCTTTCTATGCCATATTCATTGTCTGCTATTGAAACATGATAAGAATAAATGGCATATCTGAGTTGTGTACTTATCTTCACATGTTTTTTTATAAAACGTGCTACAATAGATAGGGAGAATATGTCAAATGAAACCCGCGAAATTTTGCATGAGTTTAAGTGGTCCAAATTATTTTGAAGGATGATTTATGTGGTTCAGATTAAGGCTATGTCACATTACTTTCTCCATGTAGCGCCAACAATAAAGAAGTATAATTTAAATACAAGTATAGTGACTTGAATACATGAAAAAATTGTAAGGTGACTAAATCAAACATTTAAGCAAAGTAGAATGACTTTTGAGTGTAAAAACTTTATTTTTTGCCCATCAATTATTATTGATGGGCACTTACAAAAAACTAAATGGACTCTTATGAGCACTTGTAAAAAACTATGTGGGCTACTAGGCGCATCTTCTTTATTTCTTGCCCGTCACTTTCTTCAGTTTTCAAACACGTATTATTATTTTTGTTTTATACGTTTTTGTACGTTTCATCCGTTTTTGTCCGTTTCATACGTTTTCATGACTATTTATACCTCTCCTTATGTTTTCGCAAGTTTTCATCCGTTTTCTTACGTTTTCGTCGGTTTTCGTACTTTTTTCATATGATTTCGTCCGTTTTGTACGTTTTCGTCCGTTTTTTTACGTTTTCGTCTGTTTTTTACGATTTCTTATACTTTTTACGTTTTAGTACGTTTTTAACGTTTTCGCCTGTTTTTATACGTCTTCGTCCGTTTTTTACGATTTTGGTCCCTTTTTTATGTTTTCGTCTGTTTTTTACATTTTCGTCTGTTTTTTACGTTTTCCTCCGTCTTTTTACGTTTTCGTTCGTTTTTTTACGTTTTCGTCCGTTTGTTTGCGTTTTCATCCATTATTTTACGTTTTTGTCCGTTTAATTACGTTTTCGTCTGTTTTTTACATTCTTGTCGGTTTTTTTACGTTTTCGTCTGTTTTTTACATTTTTGTCTGTTTTTTTACGTTTTCGTCCGTTTTTTACGTTTTCATCTGTTATTTTACGATTTTGTCTGTTTGTCTACATTTTCGTCCATTCTTTCAAGTTTTCGTCCGTTTATTTACGTTATCGTACGTTTATTATGGTTTCGTCCTTTTTACGTTTTGTCCGCCTTTACATTTTCGTCCAATTTTGTATGTTTTCGTCTGTTTTCGACTGTTTTTTACGTTTTTGCCCGCTTTCTTACGAACGAATACACAAAAAAATGGATGAAAACGTTTTCGAATGATTCTTACGTTTACGTCCATTTACTTACGTTTACGTCTACTTTTTTACATTTTCGTACTTTTACGGACTAAAACTTAAACAAACGGACGAAAACGTAAAAAACATGCGAAAACGTAGAAAAACGAACGAAAATGTTAAAAGATGGACCAAAACATACGAAAACATAAAAAATAGACGAAAACGTAAAAAAACGTACGAAAACATAAAAAAACTGCCGAAAACATAAAAACGTACGAAAACAGATGAAATCGTACGAAATACGAAAACATAAAAAAGGGACAAAAATGTAAAAAAACGTACTAAAACGTAAAAAACGTACTTAAACGTAAAAAACATACGAAAACGTACAAGAACTGACGCAAATGTACGAAAACGGACAAAATCGTACGAAAACGGACAAAATCGTACGATAGCGGACGAAAACGTAAAAAAACGTAGGAAAACATAAAAAACCGACGAAATGTAAGAATACGTAAAAAGCGAACGAAAATGTAAAAAACGTATGAAAACCATATGAAATCGTAAAAAACAGACGAAAACGTAAAAAAAACAGGTGAAAACGTAAAAAAAAGGTCAAAAAACTTATAAAACACAAAAACGTATAAAAACGTACTAAAACGTATAAAAACGGAGGAAAGCGTATGAAAACTTATGAAAACATACAAGTCAAACAATAATACGTGCTTGAAAGCTGGAAAAATGATGTGAAAAAAAACCATTAAATAAATAAGATTCGCCCGATAGCCCGTTTATCTCATTAGTACCCGTTTTGGCCCGTGTCTGTATTCGCCCGTACCCGTTTTGCCCGGTGCCCGTGCGCGCCTGCCTGCCCGTTTTGCCACCTCCGTAAAATGCATCCCAAAGTGTACTTTTAATATGCATAGAAGCACCAAAATCATTTTACTAAAAAGTTGCTCTGGAGCTACGTAACATTTTGCTCAAAATTTATACAAACATTCCCTTTTGTTTTATACGAATACCGTACTGTGATATATTCATATACACAAATCAACAATTAACCAGCTAAACTCGATTTCACTGTATTTATTACTCTATTATGATAGAAACTGTATAGTGTATACTATATTGATATTTCTTTTTAGACAATCCCATATTTTTCTGAAACATTCCACATATTAACACTTGACAGAAGAATATTCAGGTTTTTGCGGTTACACGTAATTAAATAGCACAAATCATCTAGCACATAAAATAGTGGAAGGTAATGACGTTGTTCTGATAGTGATTTTGACTTTGCCAAATCACTTACTGCACCCGTTTTCATGACTTGGCAAATTTTGCGTCTCCTCTGAAATCAACTTCGCTTTGTAGATTTCTTTCCTGAACTTTATGAACAAGATTGGAAGTTGGAACCTTTCTTGAAATCTTAGCCATATCGGACAAGTCACCCTTTAGAAGCACTATGGGTTATGCTTGTTTTATAAACACAATCTTCCAGTCTAGAAATGGAGGCTTTGTATCTGAAATAAAATAGCAAAAATTCAGCATGTGTCTCTTAAACCACAAATTCCAAAAAACGGAAAATTACCAATTTGACCTGTGTGATATGGCACCTATTAAAAAATATAGCAAACCACCCAAAACGGGTCAAGTTTGTAATTTCTCTAAAAATTGCTAAAAAATGTTATGATTCATACACTAAACTAGAAGAATAACCCTCTCTTCTTTGTCATCGTCAAATTGCTTTAATTAATCGTCACGTTTTGGGAAATAATTAATGTGTACCTCCCCATAATTACTATAATAGGCTGAGATGGCTTTTTTCTCTTGACCTGTGATGATGAATTGATGTTGATCCACAAATCACAAAAGTATATAACTATGATAGAGCCATAAAGTTTTGTGCACATTGCACGTACGAGTCTTTTTTTACTTGCAGATTTTCCTTCTGGAACGAAGCCTCTTTACAGCCTAGCTAGATAAAGTGATGAGCTCTTGGCATCAAACATTGTGCCACCTTCTTCCGCTGTATATGTTTTATAAGCCTCTTTATCATCTGTTAGTGTTAGCAGGTTCCAAAAACAGCAACTAACCAACCCTAGTAAAGAGAGCTATTTCGACCCATTTTACATATGAGTGGTAATTAAGAAAGTAACTTGGAGAAAAAAATGGTGCCCAGTACATAAAACCTACCTTATAAAATTATTTTGAACATTTGTACTCATAATTAACATACTGAGTAAATGATGGAGAGTACCAACAAATAATTATATAATTTTTTTTCTTTATTTCGCATAACCTACCTAATAAAATGATGGAGAGTACCAACAAAAAATTATATAATTATATAAATTCATATAATTTATCCCCTATGAGCTGTTTTTTTGGCTACATCAACCCGTATAAAATGGTTTAGTTCAGGTTATGTTAAAAATATATAAACATAGCTTAAAAAGACTTCCACATAATAATGGCTGCAAATACGATCAAAGCATATTGCAACAATTAATTACATAGAAAATTTTGGGAGGTTACTTGACCTTGTTCGATATGATTTGGCATTGCAAAATCGCTTACTGCTTTGGTTAGTCAACTACATGAAATTAGTTATTTGAGAGCATAAATGAAAAGTTTAAATAGCCTATCCCTTTTCCAGATTTTACACAATGTTCAGTCAAGCTTTTCCAAAGACCCAAGGTATCAGGAATGCTCCCACCCAACGGGTTCTCGGCAGAAGAGAACACTTCCATTGATGTGATATTCCCCAAGAAAGATGGGATTCCACCTGTTAACTTGTTGTACTCAATTTTAAGACGAGCAAGTTTCGAGAGTAAACTAATTTCCTTGGGTATGCTTCCGGTTAGCTCATTTCGATTGAGCCAAAGGTCTTCGAGGTTAGAACAACGAGACAAATTTGTTGGAATGACTCCACTGAATTTGTTTTGGCTAAGATAAAGAATATGTAACCTAGATAGACGACCAACTTCATGAGGAATGGTTCCTTGAAAGCTGTTGTTCGGGAGAGAAAGCTTACGAAGGAAGCTGAGGTTTCCTACATGAGGAGACAAAGAGCCTTCTAAGCCTTGTGATTCCAGTCGTAAAGCAGTCACTCGTTTGTGCCGCTTTCCAATTGAAATACCACTCCAGTCACAGAAATGAAAGGAATGGTTCCACGTGGCTAGAGCTTTGTATGGATCATGGGTGATCGTCGACTTAAATGACAACAATGCGTGATAATCATTCTCATTACCGCCATAGGAAGTAGAGATGGTGATTGAAGTAAGCCGACAGATGGTGATTTAAAGATAAGAATAACACCATTTTATTGATGATTTATTCACTAACTCATGTAAAATCACATTATACAAAAAGGGAGAACAAAGTAGCTCATATATTTTGAAGCACATCGAGAATACGCTGCAATTCAATGACAACTATTTCTATTTTCATTCGTTGGGGCGGGGAATCCACAGAGCATGATACTCTAATCTTGATAGTTGCAACCAAACATTCTTCCACTTTCTTTGCATTAGCTTCCGTACTTTGCAACACAATTGCATCATCATCAATAACTTCTGCTACATGATCTGGTAATGCCATGGAAGCAAATTTATGAATGCTAAGACCTTCATTAAACTTGTCATCTGTCGGCTTTTTCCCGGTCATCAACTCTAGTAATGATATTCCAAAACTGTAGACGTCCCCACTACTTGTCATCTCGCTCCCGATACCATACTCTACAAATTAAAAACAATTAATTAATTTGAAAACGGTAACCTGTAAGTAAATATAAGCATCATGGAATAAAAGTAGAGTTACATGGAGGTGCATAACCAATTGTTCCTTTAACCCCAGTTGAGTTGTTTTGATTTAAGTCTGTACCAAGTAGTCGAACCAAACCAAAGTCTCCTACATGAGCCACCATATCAGAGTCAAGTAGAATGTTGCTAGGCTTTAAGTCACCGTGAACAATCGTTGTTTGGCAGCGATTATGAAGATAATCAAGTGCGGTTGCAACATCTTTGAGAATATTTATTCTTTGAACAAGGTTGAGTTTCATGGTATTTGCAATTGAATGTAGCCAATCGTGCACACTTCCATTGGGCATAAAGTCGTAAACCAAAGCTTTAAAATCATTGCCTTGAAAATTAATACATGAACATGAAGTTATAATCTTCAACAGATTACGATGTCGAATATTCCGCCATGCTTCGCATTATGCTAGAAAACTTTTGTGAGCTCCTCGATTTACAAGATGTAGAACTTTGACTGCAACAAGTCTATCATCATCAGAATGGAGGATTCCTTTATAAACAGAGCACCCACCCTCGCCAATCAAATTTGCTGTAGAGAAGCCATCAGTAGCCTTGAGAAGTTGATTGTATGAAACTTTCAAGAACCTTTCATTCCCTGAAGATTCAGATGGCTGAGTGTTGTGCTTCTTCTTCCACAAAAGATGCACACAACATAATACGATGAGCAACGTCGGTGCAATCACAATGACAAATATGAAGAAAGGAAACCTTTTTTTCTTACTACCCTTTTCCTTGCATTTGGGTAACTCAAGTGTAACCAAACCACCACAGAGCTTATTGTTCCCCAAAACCGAAAATGCACTTATGTTGGCAAACACTCCTACAATAGGCACTTCACCCTCAAAGTCATTAAAGGATAGATCCAAAAATTCTAAGGAAACCCATTTGTCTAAGAATTCAGGAATTCTGCCTGATAAATTGTTTTGAGAAATGTCGAATACCTCCAATCCTCTCAAGGAACTTAATGACAATGGTATTTTTCCATGAAATATGTTTCCCCTAAGATTTAATGTACTAAGGCCAATGCACTCACCAAAGATACTAATATTGCCTGATAAATTATTGTAATATAAATCGAGAATCTTCAACATCTTGAGGTCTTTAACCTCTGCCATACAGGTTGTTGTGAGAAAGATTTAATAAAATAGTTAGTGCTGGAATTTGAAGAAGTTGCTTGGGTATTTTTCCACCGAGTCGATTGTATGAAAGGTCTAAATAGTTGAGTTATGTACAATTCCCAAGGCTTGGTGGAATAAGGCCTTCTAATTTGTTGGAATGTAAATAAAGTCTATTCAATAATAAGTTCCCGATGGCATGAGGGATAGGCCTTAAAAATTGATTTCTAGATAGACCTAGAATTTGTAGGTTTTGAAGTTTACCAATGGTAGATGGGATTTTTCCTTCGAATTGATTAGAGTCTAAATATAAAGTGGTCAAGCCAGCTAGACTACCTATACTTGAAAGGAGACTACCAAATAATTGATTTTCTGCTAAACTTAGAAAGGTGAGTTGATCAGAAAGGTTACCTATTGATATTGGAAGCACTCCTTTAAGATTGCAATTATAAAGTTGCAACTTTACTAATCTAGTGCAGTTTTTCAAAGAATCTATAAACCACAAGTCATCAGCTTCTCCGCGTCCATGTAAGTTGTTATTAGATAATCTAATTGAATTAATATCTCTTAGTTTTGAAAAATCAATTGTCAACTTCCCACTAAAATTGTTGTTAGTCATTTCAAGAAATCCTAATTTAGAACAATTAGAAATAGAAGCCGGAAGAACTCCGGTTAGTTCGTTACTATTGGGCCAAAACCCAAACTATAGGGCTAATCCCAAACCCGCTGTAACTGTAAATGACAGTTAAATAACTGTAAAACAGTTATTTTTTACCAAGGGACGCGACTGTTACTCGCACCCTTTCATGTAGTATAAATATGTAACGATTTGTAAACATCAAAGTTGATGACAGATTCAGATTTATAAAACTTTATTTTTCTAGTATATTTTGATTCAAGTTAGATTTTCGATCCAACATTTGGCATCAGAGCTTTTGGTATTTTAAACCAAATCATCATATGCCATTTCAAAAAATCATCACTGTGTTCCTGTGTTTCGAATCAAAAGAAAAACTGCTCTATTTTTTTTCAGACGAAAAACAGTTTGCAAATCAAACAAACACAATCTACATCGTCTTGTGTTTTGTCAAAAACAATTTGTATCACCGAGAACCGAACCGAAAACCGAATTTGAATTTGGTTTGGTTTTTTGGTTGACCCGAATAACCCGAATTACATTATTTATTAAAAAAAAGAAAAAATACATAGATATTTAGCAAAAAAGATTATTTCAAAAATAAAAAGTGTTTTCTTATATTAGGATAAAATTTTATTGATCTTTTTATATATATAAATATAAAAAAATATATATATTTATATAAATTCGGTTTTCGGTTCGGCTCTCGGTTCAGCCAAACCCATATCCAACCCGAGAACCGAATTCGTAGTTTGGTTCGGTTCGGTTTTGACAAATTCGGTTCGGTTATTAGTTCGGTTCGGTTCCGGTTTTCGGTTTATTCGGATTTTTTGGTTTTTCTGCTCACCCCTAGTCTCAAGCCTACTTTTTCAAAATTACTAATAAACTCTAGGCTAGGTTTGGCAAAACTAGAAATGGAGGCTTTGTATCTGAAATAAGATAGATAAATTTCAGCAGCTATCACTTAAATCACAAATACCAACAAACGAAAAATTACCAATTTGACATGTTTAATATGGGACCTTTTAAAAAATGTACCCATTTTCAAAAGTTTATATCAACATGAACCTATATGTAGCAAACCACCCAAAATCGCCAAACACTTGCCTTTTCCGGATTTGAATATACAAGAATGCCAATTATTTAAAATTATATGCAAAATGTACACGTTTCGGAGTTCTTCACAGCATTAATGAACATTTCTGACATTTTTCAAAACTTATGTTTATCTCAAAGGAAATTGCATAATTTAGAGTTCCTTTGGTACATCTTATATTGATACCACACAAAATGGATCAAGTTTGTAATTTCTCTAAAAATTGCTAAAATTTTATGATTCATACCCTGAACTAGAAGAATAACCCTCCGTTCTACGTCATCGTCAAATTGCCTTAATTATTTCACTAATTTAACCGTCACGTTTTGTAAAACTTAAGTATTGCCGTAATACTTGATCCACATTTTTAACTGATTTAACCGTCACGTTTTGTGAAATAGTTAATGTGTACCTCTGGCAGCTCCGGATTTCAAACGTTGTTGATCCTCCCGTTGAGTAATACTGCAATATGCTGAGACTTTTTTCTCTTGACCCGTAAATCAGAAAAGCATATAACTATGATAGAGCCATAACGTTTTGTGCACAATACACGTACCAGTGTTTTTTTTTCACTTTTTTCCTACTGGATGGAAGACACTTCACTGCCTAGATAAAATGATGAGCTGTTGGCATCGAACACTGGGCACGTTGTTCCGCATGAAGCTCTAACTGGTCCAAATGGATATGTTTTGGGTGGTAAAGGGACGGATTGAGCCAGCGAGAATCATCTGTTAGTCTTAACATGTTTCAAAAGCAGTCAGTACAGCAACTAACCAACACTAGTACAGATGGCTATTTCGACCCATTTTACTTATGAGTGGTAAATAAAAAATTAACTTAGAGAAAAAAAAGGGTGCCCATTTTATATAAAAAAAATTTCTATATTTTACACAGCTGCAACATGCCCATTCGAGCTGTTTTTCTGGCTGCCCTGTATAAAAAGGTTCAGTTCAGGTTATGTTATAAAAGATATAAACATAGCTTAAAAACAGGTCCAACATGTTGATTCTGGTCTTTCATATCTTAACATTCAGGGCCTACATGTCGGTTCGGGCTCTGTAATAAAGATATAAAAAAAATAGCTTACAAAACATGTAAATATGGCATATTAATCAATTGTAAAACTTGATGATAAAAAGTTTCAGAATACCCAAACGCTACATACCAGGCACTTTTTACTGCCTAAGCACTTTTTACTGCTTAAGCACTTTTTAAAGACAATATATACAGTTGCTCTAACTAACTTAACAGCTTAATTACACAACTTACACTTGTAGCCCTACACTATATTTAGTTTCCAGAATAACTCCTTAAGTTCGCCTATTGTCAATCAATCCATACAGATAAAGGATCAAAAACATTCATATAGATTACAAAGAGGTGTTTGGTACTGCATTTCAAAACAGGTTACGTGTTATCTAGAGGTGGCAATTTGAGACCCATTGGTTAAAGTTGGGTCTAGATAAAGTAATTTTTTAAGGTAGGGGTGGGAGCTAGCATTTCTCCCCTTTATATGATATATATGCGTCTATTTGGGTCAAGACTGGTCTCCCGTGTAAAATTATAGATGGGGTGCCTCCTCCCAAGAGGATTAGAACGGTGCATCGGACAAATTTTTTTTTTAATACGTTTTTAATTCGTTTTATCTAATTTTATACTTTTTTATACGGCTGAGAAACATTTTTTTACGTTTTCAAACCGCTTTTTTTTTAAGCAGTTTTCCGTATGTTTACGACTGTTTTCGTCCATTTTGTACGTTTTTAAACGTTTTCGTACGTTTTGCCCGTTTTCGTTCGGTTTCGACCGTTTTCGTTCGATTTTGATCGTTTTCGTCCGTTTTCGACCGTTTTCATCCATTTTCGACCGTTTTCGTCCGATTTCGATAGTTTTCGACCGTTTTTGTCCGTTTTCGCCCGAATTCGTTCATTTTCAACCGTTTTCGTCTGTTTTGGATCGTTTTCGTCCGTTTTCGCCCACTTTCGTGCGTTTTCGACTGTTTCGCCCACTTTTGACCGTTTTCAAGCGTTTTCAACGGTCAAACACTTTCTTTATTACTTGCGACTTGCAGGAAGTCCAGGGGGTTAAGACGTTATTATACGATGTTGTCCGTTTTCTTACATTTTTTGTCTGTTTTCATACGTTTTGGATCGTTTTTGTCCATTTTCTTACGTCTTCAAACGTTTTCGTCTCTTATCTTACATTTCTTTACGTTTTCTTACGTTTTTCTAAGTTTTCGTCCGTTTCTATATGTTTTCGTCCCTTTCGTACGTTTTCGTACGTGTTTTATTATTATATTTGTATTTCGTTTTGATAAGTTTAAAAATACGTTTTTTTGAAACTAGGTTTCAATATGTTTATATTTTATATATTTTCTCTTATCCGTTTTTATACGTTTTAGTACTTTTTATAAAACTGTATAAAAGCATATGAAGACGTATAAAAACGTATAAAATGTACGAAAATGAACGAAGGAAAACGAAGGAAAACGGAGAAAGATCTATGAAAACGTACAAAATCGAACAAAAAAGCGATGAGAATGTCCGAAAAAAACGTTTAATAACGTTTAAAAACGGACGAAAACGTTCAAAATCGGTCAAAAAAACTCGAAAACGTGCAAAAACGGACGAAAACGGTCAAAAAGTGACGAAAACGGTCGAAATCGGACGAAAACGATCGAAAACGATCGAAAGCAGTCGAAAACGGTCAAAAACGAACGAAAACGGACGAAACGATCGAAATCGGTAGAAAACGGACGAAAACAGTCAAAAACGGTCAAAAACGGTCGAAATCGGACGAAAACGGACGAAAGCGGTCGAAAACGGACGAAATAGGACGAGGTGGTCTAAAACGGACGAAAACGAACGAAAACGGACGAAAACGAACGAAAACGGTCGAAAACGTATGAAAATGGTCGAATACGGACAAAAACGTACAAAACATATAAGAATGGATAGTGAATCAATTTGGTTACTACATAGAGCATCTGTGGCTTCTAAAAAAATAATATTTTTTTTAAAGTTACATAAACCTATCTAGACCTCCCAACCCATCTACACTCAAACCCATCTCGACCCATGTTTCTAGAAGACTCATCTAGACCCAGACCCATCTAGACCCAAACCCATCTATACCCGTGACCCAAACCCACCCCGACCCACCTTTTTTGCCACCTCTAGTGTTATCCAAGAAGCATGTCTCAAGCCTACTTTTTAAAAATTACTAATAAACTCTAGCCTATGTTTGGCAAAACTAGCGGTAGTTGTAGTACCAATTATAAATAGTTATTAGCAGTAACTGTTCGTTTTTTTAAAGCGTTTGGTAACATAATAGCTACTGTAAGTATACAGCGTAAACTGACGTAAAAGCTAAAGTCTCAGTTTATTATCGTTTCAAATAGGAGAGACAACATCCAAATGCTAAACGCTTGTATTTCTATAAATATGGTTAAAACAACAATGATGACCATAAAGCTGTACATTGCTGTTTGGGCTTCGCTTAGACTAAACAGCAATACACAGTTTTGAGTTTAGGATTGCTTATCCAAACACTTATCCGATGAAATTAGAGTTGTACTAACTGTATAAGGAATAGGAAAAGTATCAAAATATTCAAGATCATTTATGTATCAGAAATACACTTTGGTCATTATTGACCCATTTTTAATACAGTATAAAGTAAATGTTTTATTGTAGTGATGTTAAAGGTACAAAGTTTCACACAAGAAGTATCTTATCTACCTTCAAGAATCACAATAATGGCGAACAACTAGAAGGTTTACAGTTTAAGGGATATTTTATTATTTATATATTAGAACTTCATTTTGTTGATCTAAATCTGTAAAACTCTCCGTGTAAAACAATGTATAAAAGCATATATCTGTTTCGAAATGGATCAAAAGCTGGTATTATTTCAGTTCTCAAATATTATGCAGCATCAGCTACGATGCAATCATAAAGAATAAACTATCTATATTCTATATTTCTACATACGTTAAATGACATACATAGCACTCATATTCCTAAATTAACAGAAGCCTAAGCAAATAGTACCTAAATTGGTGCTTGGGGCATGGTGTTGCCATCCATCCTGCATATTACCAGATAAGTCCTACATGATTAGTAATCAGTAACTCGTTATAACTATAAATTTCAGACCTTTGTAGCTTACACCGTTGGAGGCCAGTTAGCCATTAGCATTGGAATGGGATTCGATTGAGCTGCAAATGTAAAACATTACACTGTAAGGCAGATCATGGTAGTATAATAGTTACTCTGAAACTTTTATTTACCTACAACAATACAAGGTGCAAAAGCATATCGTATGGCTGAATACACCACAAAGTACCAAGCTTTAAAAGAACCTTATAAAGAAAGATGGTAAATTGACATCGGCAAATTGACAAAACTGCAACAACAAAATAAAAACAATAGGTGATAAGATTTAGCAAAATTTAGATAAAAGATATTGCAAAACTAAAGAAAATCGAATGTCATTGGGGAGTTTTTTCAAACACTTTGTGTTCATATTATATTTTCGAACACTTTGAACTGTTCTGAGAGATGATTCGCACTATATGTCATTGGCACAATGTAACTACGTGTACCACCGGTGTAAATTTTTTTCTGTAAACCAACTACTAAACCTTCGAGTTGCTTTGATGGTTTGTTTGTGTTATAATAGCTTAGTAAGTCATTGATTATTTTACATACAAACAGTGATGAAATTCTCTTTAACTTTGTTTATAAAAACAGTTTACACTGCTCGAAACCAGAAGAGGGGGAAGCCTTGAGCTTTTCTCATTCAGATATTCATGAAAAGTCAAATTTATGAAATTAAAAGTCAAAGAACTGGAATAACATTAGGATGTTCATTAAGAAATCGAACACCAAGTAAAACTTAAGCAGAATTCAAAACCACAAATTGGATTGATAGAACTTAAACCACACTTACAGACATGCTTGATACATATGATAAGTCACCAGGAAAGTAAACGTAACGTAACCTAACATTTATTAAGTTATGTCTCGTACATTTATGCAACAAGAAAATTAAACCACAATTAAAACCATCTTTAACAACTTAAGATTTATTTAAGTACGACATGCACCGCTCCATGCTGCAGTTACTCTCAACTTCACCCTACAAGCTTGATGATAGACCTGAAAGAGTTCAAAAATAAAACAATATTAGACACGATTTATTAACAAACTCATGTAAAATCATATTTTGCAAAAGGAGAAAACAAAGTACCTTATATATTTTGAAGCACATCGAGAATACGTTGCAACTCATTGACAACCATTTCTATTTTCATCCGCTGTGGTGGGGAATCCACAGAGCATGCTACACCGATCTTTATAGTTGTAGCCAAGCATTCTTCCACTTTCTTTGCATTTGCTTCCGTACTTTGCAACACAATTGCATCATCATCAATAACATCAACTACATGATCTGGTAATGACATGGAAGCAAATTTATGAATGCTAAGACCTTCATTAAACATGTCATCTGTCGGCTTTTTCCCGGTCATCAACTCTAGTAATAATATTCCAAAACTGTAGACGTCCCCACTACTTGTCATCTCGTTTCCGATACCATACTCTACAAATTAAAAACAATTAATTAGTCTAAAAAAGGTCGCCAGTAAGTAAATAAAAGCATCATGGAATAAAAGTAGAGTTACCTGGAGGTGCATAACCAATTGTTCCTTTAACCCCGGTTGAGCTGTTTTGGTTTAAGTCTGTACCAAGTAGTCGAGCTAAACCAAAGTCTCCAACATGAGCCACCATATCAGCGTCCAGTAGAATGTTACTAGGCTTCAAGTCACCGTGAACAATCGTTGTTTGGCAGCGATTGTGAAGATAATCAAGTGCAGTTGCAACATCTATTAGAATATTTATTCTTTGAAGAAGGTTGAGTTTTGATGTATTTACACTTGAATGAAGCCAATCGTGTACACTTCCATTGGGCATATACTCATACACCAAAGCTTTAAAATCATTCCCTTGGAAATCAACACTTGAACATGAAGTTATAATCTTCAACAGATTACGGTGTCGAATATTCCGCCATGCTTCACATTCTGCTAGAAAACTTTTGTGAGCACCTCGATTTTGAAGATGTAGAACTTTGATGGCAACAAATCTATCATCATGAGAATCGAGGATTCCTTTATATACAGAGCTGAACCCACCCTCCCCAATTAAATTCTCTGTGGTGAAGCCATCAGTAGCCTTGAGAAGTTCATTGTATGAAACTTTTAAGAACCTTTCATTCCCTGAAGATTGAGATGGCTGACTGTTGCGTTTCTTCTTACACAAAAGATACACACAACATAATACGATGAGCAACGTTGGTGCAATCACAATGACAAATATGAAGAAAGGAAACCTTGTTTTCTTACTACCCTTTTCCTTGCATTTGGGTAACTCAAGTGTGACCAAACCACCACAGAGCTTATTGTTCCCCAAAACCGAAAATGCACTTGTGTTGGCAAACACTCCTACAATAGGCACTTCACCCTCAAAGTCATTAAAGGATAGGTCCAAAAATTCTAAGGAAACCCATTTGTCTAAGAATTGGGGAATTCTGCCTGATAAATTGTTTTGAGAAATGTCGAATACCTCCAATCCTCTCAAGGAACTTAATGACAATGGTATTATGCCTTGAAATATGTTTCCCCTAAGGTTTAACGTACTAAGGCCAATGCACTCACCAAGGATACTAATGTTGCCTGATAAATTATTGTAAGATAAATCGAGAATGTTCAACATCTTGAGGTCTTTAACCTCTGATGGAACTGAGCCATACAGGTTGTTGTGAGAAAGATTTAATAAAATAGTTAGTGCTGGAATTTGAAGAAGTTGCTTGGGTATCTTTCCACCAAGTCTATTGTATGAAAGGTATAAATAGTTGAGTTCTGTACAATTCCCAAGGCTTGGTGGAATAAGGCCTTCTAATTTGTTGGAATTTAAAGAAAGTCTATTCAACAATGATAAGTTCCCGATGGCATGAGGGATAGGCCCTGAAAATTGATTGCGAGGTAGACCAAGAAATTGTAGCTTTTGAAGTTTACCAATAGTAGTGGGGATTTTTCCTTTGAATTGATTAGAGCCTAAAGCCAAAGTGGTCAAGCCAACTAGACTACCTATACTTGAAGGGAGCTTCAAATATAAAACTTGATTTTCTTGTAAAACTAGAGAGCTGGTGTGATAAGAAGATTACTATGTCGTCGGAAGCACTCCTATATGACTTGCATGCACCAAGATTCAAACTTCTGGCTATTTGGTTGCAGTTTTTTAAAGAGTCAATAAACTATGTCATAGCGCTTCTCCGACGTCATGGAAGTTGATAGCGATGTATCTATTATATAAATATCTTTAGTTTTGAAAAATCGATTGTCAACTTCCCACTAAACTTGTTTTAAGTCATATCAAGAAATCGTAATTTAGAACAATTAGAAATAGAAGGTGGAAGAACACCCGTCAGTTTGTTATCCCTTAACTGAAGCCACTCAAGATTTGGGAGCTGATTACCAATTTCTGAAGGAAGACTACCAGTGAGGTGATTCTCAGATAAGGAAATATTCACTAGGAGTGAGAGGTTGAAAATGGAATGAGGGATGCTTCCATATAAGTTGCAGCCACCAGAGTAAAATCGCGTCAAGCTTTTCCAAAGACCCAAGGTATCTGGAATTCTCCCACCAAACGGATTATCTGCAGCAGCGAACACTTCCATTGATGTGATATTCCCCAAGAATGTTCAGAATCTGTTATGGAGGGAAAAAGTTCCCGCCAATTCTTCTTCACAGGATGTGAGTTCATGATTCTTGTGCAGGGGGGTTGAGTATATTCGGTTTGTGCAGAAATCATGTTATACTCAAAGATGAACACCAACGCTTACAAACGAAAGTAGATTCTGTTATTAAGAATTAGTTAATGATCAAAGTATTTACAAGGAATATATATACTTAATTAACCGGTGTGAAGTGAAAGTCGTAACCCTTCACAAGGCGGTTATTTTTCCTAAAGTACCGTTTGGCTATTGGGCCAGCGGGTCATTTCTGCTTATCCTAAAGTTCTGGCAGATTTATTTACAAGTTCTAAAGAGGGATATATAACATACAAGTCTTATATCTTAAATCATACTTCTAACAATCTGTAAGATCTAAGGCTTGATGTTTGAGTAGTCCGTTTGTGCTTCATCTCTCCGCTGGTTAACGATGATGTGATAATCCATCGTCTGATGAACCTTGGTATCCATTCTGCCTTGTTGTCTTGATGTTGATGCTCCGTCCGTTGGTCTTTGGTCTTTGCTTGGGCATTCAGAATCGAAATGTCCCATCCTTTGACATATATAGCACTTGATCCTTGCCATGTCTTTTTCATCCTGTTGTGCAGTAGCGTCATACTTGCCTTCCTCTTCCTCGAGGGTAATCCCGAAATGCTTGACTATTCCTTTCTCCTTCGCAGCCATTGATCCATCCTTGTTACCATCTCCGTGGTAACCATCGAAGCGCCTAATGCCTTCATCTCCATATCCTCCAGTGGGATTTGATGATCGCGCTGCCTTGTAATTTGAGACAAGGGGTTCCAAGTAGTCCAAATAGCATCTTTAGATATTCATTCCATCGGATCTCTCTATCCGCCGGTCATCCGAAGTCACTTCAAAGTCGCTTCAAACTGCTCACTTATGTATCCTCCCATACATTCAATTAATTCATATAAATCAAAAAGATGAATTGTTACTCCATTTATTATGGGTGGCAATGATCCGGGCAATGGTCGCATGAGAAAATGGTTAAAGAACCATGTTAGGACACGATTGAATTTGTCCCTGTATATTTCCCATTCGTTGTTAAGTGCCCCTCTTTTTCTGATCAAGTCTAGGAACGCAACACACCGATGAAAGTTACCAATCTCTTCATCGTCATTCTCCTTCTTACGAGGCTGCTCTATTTCTCTTTTGATGTTTGCACTTCTGTCAAGTGCATCAAAGTAATCCTCCAAGTAATTGTTGTGTTGCTCTCTCATTCTGTCAAGATTTATGTCCTTTCCTCGCTTATCTTTGAACATATACGCCAACGTGCATCTATCTTCGTTTGATGATATCTCGAACCCTTGTTGCCTTAATAATCCAATTGATAAAATATTAAGCGTAACCTCAGGGGCATAGTGCACCCCTGGTATCATGTAGGTTCCTTCTCCGTTTTCTATCAAGACCTCCCCAATACCATATGTAAATAAAAACTTGCCCTGTTTTTCCAATTTTTCTACAATAAACTCTTCTTTAAGGTTTAAGAAGAATTTTAGATTGGCAGTCATATGCTTATTAGATGTATTACTAATATACCAAAAGTCGTCCCACGATCCCTTATCGGTTCCATCTATTATTTCTCTAGTTCTAAAGTGAATAAACTCGGGATATTTAACGCTTACTTTTGGTTCGGGCAATGATGGTATGGCGGCTGTTATCTCCTTTTCTTGTTTCTGCGTCGTCTTGGCGTCGTCCTGTGGACACGTATTTGCAAAGTGTCCTGTTCCTTGACACTTGAAGCATTTAACCGTTTCCTTGTTCTTCCTTATTCGTGCCCTAGTTGCTTCGTCTCCGTGCCTGAAAGTTGTTGTTTTTTTTTTTCCCCCCCCCCCCCCCCCCTTTTTAGCGGACCGAACTAGCGGATCGAACTAGCGGATCGAACTAGCGGATCGAACTAGCGGATCGAACGAGCGGATCGAACGAGCGGATCGAACGAGCGGATCGAACTAGCGGATCGAACTAGCGGATCGAACGAGCGGATCGAACGAGCGGATCGAACAAGCGGGATCGAACGAGCGAATCGAACAAGCGAAATTGAACGAGCAATTTTTTTTTGGACCGAACGAAAAATAATTTTTAGAAAACTTGTGTGACGAAAAGGGTTTCAGTAAAACAGCCATAACTTTTGATCCGTAAGTCCGTTTTAGGCCTGTGACCTCTCAAATCGAAGAGAAAAACGTGATTTGTTTGTAACATTGTTGATGGATGCCTGCATTGGTACATTTATAAAACATACCTCGCTGGTGCCGTTAACTTGGCGGGGCGGCTTGATAGTTGTCATGTCTGCAGCCAGTATCGGTTGCCAGTTTTTTAGGTTTACATTCGCAACCGTGAGGCCTGTTGCCTTCCGTGAATTCTAGAATGATTTTGCTGTGGCGTTGATGATGGACGCCTGCGTTGGTGCATTTTAAAACCATGCCTTACTGGTACTGTTGTCTTGGCGTAGCGGCATGAAGATAATCGCCTGCAGCCAGTCTCGGTTCTCAGTTTTAATTTAGGCTCTACATATGTAGGGCTGAGCCCAGCTGGATGTTGTTGCTTTCTGTGAGCTATATATGCCTTTATTATTGCCTTGGTGTCGCATTGGATGCCTGCTGATGCTTTGTTTATTTTACATGTCTTGGTTGACTTAGATGCTTTGTTTGTGTGTGTTTAGTTGAATTGTACCTTAAGCTTTATTAATTCTATCGGGCCGTAAAAAGATATTTTACACGAAGTATTGTAAATGCTATAGTTTGTCATTACGAAATGGAAAAACCAATAAGGACCGCCACAATCAATTAGCAAGATTGCAAGATAGTCGCATACCACTGCTAGACCCAACTCTAGATACCATACACCATCGCTGACCACCCTCATTTTGACCATACGTCAACACCGTAGCCATCTTGTAGATGCATATTTTAGATGCATCAAGTTGATTTAGATGCATCCCTAATCTTTTAGATGCGTCATAACATGTTTTTTAACTCAAATGTAGATGCAGATACATATATTAGATGCATTTCTATTAAGTTAGGTGAATGCTATGCATTTTTCGTCCTCTGCGCGTCAAATGTGTTGCTAGTACCACTTTGAATCGTTTTCACTTCAAATCACTTTCAAACTAATTGGGGTGCATCGAAATGAATAGAGATGCATCTAATTCAAGTCGACGCATCTCAAATGTGTGATTATAGTTATTTAGTTTTACTAATAGAAAATGATAAGTAACTACTCGAAGTTTTTGTGATACAATTTTTATGTTGTAATTGCTTGTACAAGAGGCTTTATGTGATGGTATATCAATTAGTTGGACACATTGGATAAATGGTTGTACTCAATTTTTTGTTTGATTGGTTTGTACGATATGATTATTTAGTTGTACCATATGTTTGAGTGAGAGATTGTTTTAAGAAGAGTATTAATTCTATGTATTGAATTGATCTATTTGTGCTTTAAAAAGTTGTAAACACAACATTACAGCTTGTAGAGCTTAAAAACTATTCATGACAATTTTAAAAGTAAATATGAGGAAAAGTCTCAAAATAATTTATAAGTTGTATAGTCATAATTTTAGTTTAAGAGATAGCTTTAATAATCCATTGTCTATCCTCCACTAATTTCTCGACTAATAATATAAAAGACTTTGAAGAAAAACTTGAGAGTGGGAAATCTAGACTTTTATTGCATTGTAACATTATAGCAATGGAAGAAACTTACCAAAGACTAATAAAATAAAATAAAAGACTTTGAAGAAAATTGGGAGCGGGAAGACTAGACTTATATTGCATTATAACTTTAATCATGAAAATGGTCCAAGATGTAAGCAATTTACTTTGACACCTTCCTCTTGGCTGTACCTCACTACTTGGTACAGAACATCTATACTAGAAGCAATTATTTATCGTTTAAATTGCTGCATTGTATAATTACGATCGAGCACATCATATAAGGCTAAGTGTTATGCTGACCGCACATGCGACCGTCACCTCAGCGCCAACTCAGCTTTCTCTCTCCCGGACCAAACACAGACTAAACACCCGTAATGGTGACCGCAACGGCGACCGAACACTTTTTTTTTAGATTAAAATTTTATAAAAATAACATTACATTAATAATTCAAATACATTTAAAAAATATTACAATAAAAATTTAAAACCTAAACTAAAATTAATTATTAATACGATTGAATAAACATCTCAATTTGTGTCAAAACAGGACATTTTTTCAGAATTTTTTAACACGGCTCCAACGTAAAGGCATAGTAAATAAAGATGAGAAATATAATAGAAAAGTGTTTAATTTATGTATAAAATATAAAATAAATGGGGTATTTATAGGATTAAAAGTGATTAAATTTTAAAAGTTTATTTATTTTTTATTTTCTAAAAGCATAAATTGAGACCCACGACAATAAACAATAGAGAAGCAAACAAAATTTCTGTTGCTTTCCTTTGAATTCTTTGGTCGCTACACGGACCAAACAAATGAAATGGTCTTCTTGAACGCGTTCCATTTTCTTGTGTGTTATGGTAACAGACGCGTTGTCCACCTAGGACGACCGACCGAAACAAACACCCCCATAACGTTCAGCCTAACGAAAGAAACAATAGTCCGCCAATAAGGACCCAAACAAGCAGTACGTTGTATCGTAATTAACTTGTTTTGTTTTGTGATTGAATAGATGCTTAAGTCATTTTCAACAAAAAAGTGAAGTGTGAAAAACGTTACACTCAATATATGACCGACAGGCTTCTATGGACTGCAATATAAAGACTTTTTACGGACTCAACAAAAAAGTGACCAGTGTGAAAAACATCAGAAAGCTTACTAAACTCGATATGAAACTTAACGATGCACTTCCAAACATCGAGGTTAATTGCTTACATCTTGGAACCAAGCTTACTAAACTCGATATGAGACATACACAGTGACTGCAGACGGTGTGACTCTCACATGCGCTGCAGCTACAGCTGCCCCCTTTCTCGAAATTACTTTCTATTTTAGGCCATACTGTAAAAACTATACTAGAAGCAATTATTTAACGTTAAAATTGCTGCATTGTATAATTACGATCAAGCACATCATATAACCAAAGAAACAAGCAGTACCTTGTATCGTAATTAACTTGTTTTGTTTTGTGTTTGATTAGATGCGTGACTGAAAAACCTCAACCGATCAGGTCTATTTTTAATAAACAAAGGATTTTCAAATCTATTAATACTATCAAAACAAAGCTTTTTTGCTTAAGTCATTTTCAACAACATAATTATGAGCTTGAAAAAAAGGCTGCACGTTTCTATATCTACTTGGGTTTCAACAACATATATATGATACTAACTTTTTTTTTCAAGTGATAGATGGTGTTATTTATTATTTATTTTTCAAACTATTGTCATAGACTAAACAATCTTGTTTTGAAAATTTTGGGTTACCCACATATATAAAAATACTCAATATATAAAGTAAAATTGAGAAAAATGTAACATTGTAATAAGTTATAATAGACTGCACGTTTCTATACGCTTTATATGTTTTTGTCCGTTTTTATACGTTTTTATACATTCTCGTCCGTATTTATAAGTTTTAATTCCTTTTATACGTTCTCGTCCGTTTTTATACGTTTGCGTCCGCTGTTATACGTTTCATCCGTTTTTATACGTTTTCTTCCGTTGTTAGACGTTTTCGTCCGTTTTTATACGTTTTCGGCCGTTTTCATACGTTCTCGTCCGTTTTTATACGTTTTCGTCCGTTGTTATACGTTTTCGTCCGTTTTTATACGTTTTCGTCCGTTGTTAGACGTTTTCGTCCGTTTTTATACTTTCTCGTCAGTTTTTATACGTTTTCGTTCCTTTTTATACGTTTTCGTCCGTGTTTATACGTTGTGTCTGTTTTTATATGTTTTTGTACGTTTTCGTCAGCTTTTATACCTTGTTATCCGTTTTCGTCTGTTTATTTACGTTTTCATCCGTTTTATATGTTTTGTCAGTTTTTATACGTTTTCGTCCGTTGTTATACGTTTTATACCTTTGTGGCTGATTTTATACGTTTTTGTCCGTTTTCCTCTGTTTTTGTGCGTTTTCGTTGGTACATTTATGTTTTCATCTGTGTTATACGTTTTCGTCTGTTTCTAACGTTTTCGTCATTTTTTATACATCTTTGTCCGTTGTTATACATCTTCGACCGTTTTTAAACGTTGTTGTCCGTTTTCACGGTTTTCATACGCTTTTATCTGACTGTATATGTATTTATACATATTTGTACATTTTATACGTTTTTGTAAATTTTCATACGTATCAAAGCACACAAAAACATGCAAAACGGATAAAAACGTATAAAAACATACAAAAACATACGAAAACGTACATAACGTGTAAAAACTTATAAAAAGGTAAAATGTGTATAAAATGTACAAAAACATATAAAAACGAATGAAAACGTATAAAATGAACTAACAGATATAAAAACAAATGAAAACGAATAAAAATGTATAAAGACTTACTACAACGTTTTAAATGGACGAAATTGTCCAAAACGGATGCAATCCTATAAAAACAAACGAAAACGAATAAAAATGGACGAAAACGTATAAAAACGGACGAAAACATACAAAAACGTACAGAACCGGAAAATTGCATACAAAACTGTAACACCCCCAAAAATGTGTCGCAGCGGAAATATGTCAGGGAGTGTTACTTCATAATACAACAGCACATGATACAAGAGAATAACCTTTAAATGTGTCGTTTGAAAAATAATCTCGTTGATTTTCTTGAAATTAATATAACATTTGTCCCATAATGGCAACACCACTAAGAGCTTGAAAACAATACAACGAGATTTGAACATTTGTATGTAATTAGAAATCCATGAATGAAATCCTGTCAATTTAGACTCCAATGCACATCAAGTAATCCAAGCATCTAATCCACCTGAGAAAAACATGCTTAAAAATGTTAACATAAAGTTGGTGAGTTCATAGATTTTTGTAAATGTAAATGTTGAATTCAAAAGAGTAGAGTGTTTACTGCTTCACCGCAGTATAATGAAAAATGTTTAATAGCCAGTAATGTTCAACAAAGTAGTGTGGACCACAAGATTTCTAAAATGTGTGACTACTATAACAAATACAGTATCACATAAAATGTATCTACTGTTGCGCTAAGCTTATGACACTTAAGCTAATTTATGTAGCATATAATATGCCAAATGTATTTCTGCCCTACCGGTGTCTGACCAAGACACCAAATGAAATTGACATGATATATACCCGTTGTCCGGTACACCGGCACATGAGCGCTACTCACCCAGATAGGGATAATTAGTCCCAATAGATCTATTTATAGCATTCACGCTTACAATCCGTAATTAACAGTTCATGATAGTTTCGGGCATTGAGTGGTCTAGTCGCTACTTAGGCAACACGTAGACATGAGATGATAACCAGAAATACTTGTGTCCAATGAAAAGATAACCATTGTATTCATAAACAGCTTTAAATAATTAAATCCATAAGTAGAAAGAGAGTATGATATAAATCAAGTAACCGAGTTGTAAATGAGTATGAGTATGTAAACAAGTTGTAATGAGCATGTATTCTCCCCCGAGATTTGTAAAGTAATGTAAAACAAGTGAAAGATGGGCTATAAACTCACATCGATGATGACGAACGATTGGCGGGAATGCGCATATTAAGCGCCAGACAAAACGAAGACTGGAACGGCTCGACCAAGAAGATGTAGCTTATCCTAACGGTTATGATCCACTAGCCTAGGGTAATGTATTTGGATTTCCCCATGAATGAGTACATCAACGCGACGCGTTGATAAAAGATTTAGATTTAAAGTTGTAATAGTTTGGTGGTTGGTTAAATAAATAAATCAAAAGTAAACGCAAAGTGTGTAATATATTTCGTATATATTACATAATGAAAAGTGACCAAATACATAATTCATATCGTGAATTATGTAACAAGATACCCACCCAAAAGAATAACTCGAAGCGTATATGATACACAACATGTGTGTCATCTGAAAGATGACAAATAAGATAAAATGGTTTAATTATATAATACTTTCCAAGTATTATATAAGAAAGATGATAAAAATCAAAGAAACTAAATAATTCGACACGCGCCCGGATATCCCCAAATGGTTTAATAGAAAGTTCCTTTATAAAAACAGGCGCACGTTTTAAAGTTGCGTATTAGATAGATGAAATCTCTAAAATTATCGCTTACGTTTGATTATCGGGTCATCACGATTTAATAATTCTTAAGACCTTTCAAGATAATAAATAAAGTAGATTTGTAAAAATTTACTAAACGTAGCAGTTTATAAAAATCCCGGCATGACCTATTTGTTTATTTAACGTTTTCCATATTAACAAAAGTTAATTATTTTCCCTCAATTCAATACATGTTGCAAACCCAACCACATCTTTTAACAGTTATTATAAACACAGAAACAGAATTAATAAATAAAATATTTATTTAACCAATACCACATTTAGATCCGGTTTAATATATAAATGTATATATGAAATCTTTTAAATGTTATTATCCGATTTTTATAAACCAAACGCTCCCTTCGCGTTCTCTATTATACCAAACAGCCCTCATGGCTATTAACAACAACCAAACACTCCTTTCGCTGTTTAAACCCATAAACAAACGCACCCTAACTGCTGATGTTAAACCAAATGCACCCTTTTTCGCTGTTAATCCCACAACCAAACACCCCTATGGCCTATTAAACACCAAACGCACCCTATGCATTTTTAAGAAAACCAAACAAACCCTTCGCTGATTCGCAGCCAACCCAAACGTACCCTCGTGCGGCCAAAACCCGAGAACAACCACCCCTTGTGGCTGATGCAAATCAAACACGTCCTTGGTGATGGTTGTCGCAAGCCCAACACACCCTATGTGGCTGATCACAGCCAAACGCACCATATACGGTGCGGCTAAGTGCCAAAAGGCACCCTACGCCTGTGCTATGAAAACCAAATGCACCTGAAGGCCGAATAAAACAACAAACGCACCCTTGGTGCCGAATGGAACAAACAGACCCCTTTGGGGTTTTTAATACCAAATGCAGCCCTAGGTGGCTGTGAACTAAAACCGAACGCACCCTACGGTGTTTTTTTTTTCATCAAAACCAAACGCACCCTGATGGGTTGTATTAAAAACCCAATGCATCCTTTTTGGTGCCTGAGCAATCCCACACACCCTTAGTGGGTCATGGCGGGGTGGAGATGACGTTGGATGATGGAGGTGGTTGTCGGGGTGGTGAGAAGGTGATAGGGGTGGGGACATCGGTGGTGATGATGGCTACGTGGAAGGGAGGGGCTGTCGGCAGGGTGGCAGCGACGGTGAAGGGGTGGCAGAGGAGGTGGAGGCGCGTGCTGATGGGGATCGGATAGATCGGGGATGGATCTATCTTTTTATAAATTTTGGATTCG
Source organism: Tanacetum coccineum (assembly GCA_026074375.1). NCBI lineage: Eukaryota > Viridiplantae > Streptophyta > Magnoliopsida > Asterales > Asteraceae > Tanacetum > Tanacetum coccineum. The sequence continues at coordinate 16,303 of BQNB010017619.1, read as the reverse complement.
CCGGCGTTTGGCCGGAAAACTTTTCCGGCGATGGTGGACTGGTGGCCGGCGGCGGTGGGAGCTCGCCGGAAAAAGATGAGGGAGAGAGAGTGTTTATACTTGTGTGTGTGTGATTTGTAAAAGAGTTAAGTACATTTTCGGTCCTTGTGGTTTGGTGCATTTTCTCACTTTTGGTCCAAAAATAAAAAAAATGTTTGGTTTTGGTCCAAAACACATAGTTTCGTTCCAAAAGACATAGTTTCGTTACACTTTTGGTCCAAAAGACATAGTTTCGTTTCACTTTTAGTCCAAAAATTTTAGTGCAAATTCACGGGATTGGACTAAAAGTGGACCGAAACTATGTTTTTGGACTAAAACCAAACCTTTTTTGAATTTTGGACCGAACGTGAAATCGCACCAAACCGCAAGGACCAAAAATGTACTTAACTCTTTGTAAAATAATGAAAATGAAATGAATAAAAATATATAACTTTTCTATATATATTAAAAAGTTATAATAAAAAGTGGCAAGTCACATATAGTTTAGGGTTAATTGTGTAATTATTTCACAGGGACCAAATGTGTAACTTTTGAGTATTATTTTGTACAATAGTGGTTCGGGACTCGTTTGAGCGACTTAACGGACGTTTCAAAATACGAAACTTGCGCCATTGTTTTCCAAATCATTTTTCTGATAAAAATGAGTATTTACTTGATAATATTTCATAAATACTTTATAACATTTATATAAATATCTTTTATTTATTTGGTGACCCGGTTATGCTTTGTCCGAAAATAAAAATGAATTTTAACTCGAATACTCGCGTTATTAACGAATGCTTTTGAATAAAATGTTAAATGGTTTTATTTAATATTTTTTATTACATAAATAGTGACAATCAAAAGTAAATTTAATTATTTTTGTGTCGGCACGCGCTGTGTGCAGTTTTCAAAACTTTGCGAGGCTATTTTAGCCCTCTTCTGCTTGTTTTCAAGTCTCGGGTAAAACTAAGAAGTTGTCCGAAATATCGTTTTACATCAAATTGCTTTAGAGTTCGAGTAGTGAAAATATGGTTTAGCTGGTCGTTTTTGATAAGTCAACTATGAATTAATATATATCTTTTTCGTTTTCGAATCATATAAGTTAAAAATAACTTTGTACTCGAGGTGTGTAATAATAAATATGATTTATTATTGAAATATTTTCCGAAAATTCTTACCAGTTACGCGGTAATCGCTTTTATGTGACAATAAAAGACCAAAAGTCAAAAAGTCAAGTCAGACTCGAAAAGTCAAAGGTTAAAATAGTCCTTTAAAATTCCGAAAATTCCGGGATGTTACAAAAACGAACGAAAACGTAAAAACACGAACGAGAACGTACATAAACGGAGAAAACCCTACAGGAAACGGACGAAAACTTATAAAAATTGATGCAACCATATAAAGACTCTTGAAAACGTATAAAAACGGATGAAACCGTATAAGAGTGCAGGTAAACGTAAAAACGGACAAAAACGTATAAAAACTAACGAAAACGTACATAAAGGGGCCAAAACGTAAAAAAAAAAGATAAAATATCTGAAAACGGATGAAAGCCTATAAAAATGATCGAAAAAATGACGCAAACCTATGAAAACGGATAAAAATCTATGAAAACGTATAAAAATGTTTAAAAAACGTGTAAAAGCCGGCGAAAACGTATAAAACGGATAAAAACGTATAAAACGTACAAAAACATACAAAAAAAGGTATAAAGACGTAGAAACAACGGAAGAAAACGTATTAGACTTTTTTTATGTTATTTGATTTAAAATTTTTCTTTTTAAATTCTTTAGTTTCTCGTATTAGACTTTTTTTTCCTTTATAAATTTTGTTGGCTAGTTTATAATATATTTTTTTGTATTTCGAATATATCTTTATAATACAAAAGTGAGTAGAGAATTCAGATAGAAAAAAAAACAACACTTGAACATTTTCAAGTTTTGCAAAAAGGAAAACACAAACGCATGTTTCTCTAACTAAACGCATTTTCTAAATTTTCAATTGTTTGTGAAGATAGAAATCCCTTCTTTTTTCTCCAACTAAAAGCAACCTTAGGAGTTATATTTTTCTTTTTAAAAAAATGAAAAGATGTTTAGATGAAAAGATATTTTTGTCCAACAAAACCATTCCTAAGGAGTCCCCTATTTTTTTTTCATTCCATCTCGTAATGGAATTAAATTACATAAAAATCCATCATTAACTAACCACATTAAATAGTTCGTATCATCATTGGGGTATTTTAGTCTTTTTATTATCGATTTTATTACGTCTTATCATACAAACCAAACATGGTTAATAACGTTAATGAACCATTACATTACACTATTTATTCCATTACGTCGTCTATTCCATTTATTTGACATTTCATTCCGTCCTACCAAACGAACCCTTAGGGCGTGTTTAGTTAGAGGAAAACACTTTTGTTTCCACAAAATGTTTTATAGAAAACAATGAAAATAAAAGATTGCGTTCAAATTAGTGTTTTCACGTTTTATACGTTTTATACGCTTTTGTCCGTTTTTATACGTTTGCATCTGTTTTTATACATTTTTATCCGTTTTCATCCGTTTTATACGTTTCCGTCGGTTTTTATATGTTTCCATCCGTTGTTATACGTTTTCGTCGGTTTTTTTACACTTTTGTCCGTTTTATACGTTTTTGTCTGTTTTTATACGTTTTTTGGTTTTTGTATGTTTCTATCCCTTTTTATACTTTTAGTGTGTTTTTTACGTTTCTATCCGTTTTTATACCTTTTCATCCGTTTTTATACGTAATAATAAGTTTTTTTTACTTTTTCCTTCGTTTTTAATGTTGTCGTCCGTCTTCGTCCGTTTTTATACGTTTTTGTCCGTTGTTAGATGTTTTCGTCCGTTTTTATATTAAATGCATTTCTATCAAGTTAGGTGAATGTTATGCTTCGTCCTCTGCGCATCAAATGTGTTGCTAGTACCACTTTGAATCGTTTTATCCACTAAATGCACTGCTCCTGCTTGTCGCAGTTACTTTCAACTTCAGAATGCAAGCTTGCTATTAGACCTGAAGGAGTTCAAAAAGACAAGAATAAAACCATTTAAGTGATGATTTATTGACTAACTCATGTAAAATCACATTCTATAAAAAGGGAGAACAAAGTACCTCATATATATTTTGAAGCACATCGAGAATACGCTGCAATTCAGTGACAACGATTTCTATTTTCATTCGCTGTGGTGGGGAATCCAGAGAGCATGATACTCCAATCTTAATAGTTGCAATCAAACATTCTTCCACTTTGTTTGCATTCGCTTCCGTACTTTGCAACACAATCGCATCATTATCAATAACATCGACTAGATAATCTGGTAATGCCATGTAAGCAAATTTATGAAGGCTAAGACCATTTTTAAACATGTCGTCTGTCGGCTTTTTCCCAGTCATCACCTCTAGTAATAATATTCCAAAACTGTAGACGTCCCCACTACTTGTCATCTCACTCCCGATACCATACTCTACAAATTAAAATGATAAATTAATTTACAAAACTATAATATGCAAGTATAAATATCATGGAATACAAGAATCATTAAACTAAAATGTAATATACAACTTGCACGTTTCTATCTCTACTTGGGTTTCAAACTAAAATACATTCTATGCGAATCTTATTCTCTCTCGATTTTGAAAGTGCAAGAATTATTATCCTCAGGCGTTTGAAGATGGAGATGATACAAACTTTTTTCTTTCAAACCACGAATTACCTTGGTTCTTAGCTTCAAGTGATAGATGGTGTAATTTATTACTAGTATTTATCAGATTCAGTTTATGGTGCAAATGTGTGTGATGCTGCAGCAAACACATTCGAACAAGTCAATTGTAACTTTTTATCAAGGTTTGACTTCATTCGAGTTCATTTGCATATGGTTAATCATTCAAACAAGTCAGTTGTAATAGGGACATAAACCGTTTGATAAAATGTCTCAATGAAATACTTTACAAGATAACTCAATACTTTGTTACTATGAATCTTGGTGGCACTTGGAGAAGAAAAAAGAGTTTGAGAAGAAAAAAGAGTTTTTTGACAGCTAGATTAGATCCAAAATAACAATATAATTGAGATTTGAACATTAACTTCCGGGTTAAACCTTGAGCAACAAATTAAACCTTAGGCTAATAGAGGTTTAAACCAAGGTTTTCAAGATTGGGAATCTACTCAATATCGTTTTTATCTTTGCAAGATCGAGATCGTAAAGTCGAATCGGGATCGTAAGATCCTACTATAATGTCATTGTCTTAATAGTCTTTGTAATATTTTACAAATCTACAAATTATTATTTATCAAAAACACAAAATTATATGAATGTTTCATAGAAATGTCGTCTTAAATTATGATTATGAAATGTTTAAAAAGATTAACATTTTTTTAAATTCTACGAAACACAACCCATAAATTTGTTGGTTTTTCGTTTGTGATTTGAGAAAAGTAAGATCGGATCGGAAAAGATCTTAAGATCCTATGGTCAAAATCGGGATCCTATAAGATCCTAAGCATGCAAAGATCCTACGTAGGATCTAGATCGTTTTTGCTTTGCAGTATCGTAAAATCGTAAGATCCTAAGATCAGGATCGGGATCTTAACAACCATGGTTTAAACAACACGTACATACAAAGTTAGACTTTCTAAAATGATTAAACTGTTTTATGTGGACACTTTAATTTTAGTGGTGTAAACATACATGATGGGTGAAAATGAGAAGGTTTTGCTAAAAACGTTTTTTCGCTACTGCGAAGCAAAAAATCGATAAGGATCCTAAACATAGGATCTTTTTGCATTGCTTAGGATCCTTATTGGTATCTCCGATCTTGATCATAGGATCTTAAGATCTACTCCGATCCGATCCTATTCTTCTCGAACCACAAACTAAAAAACTACAAATTAATGGGTTGTGTTTCGTAGAATTTAAAAAACAACATGTTAATCTTCTTAAACATTTCATAATCATAATTTAGGACAACATTTCTATGAAACATTCATATAATTTTGTGTTTATGATATATAATAATTTGTAGATTTGTATAATATTACAAAGACTATTAAGATAATGACATTATAGTAGGATCTTACGATCCCGATCCGACTTTACGATCTCGATCTTGCAAAGACAAAAACGATCCTGGGTAAGATCCCGATCTTGAAAACCTTGCTTTGGAATCCTCGTAGGCCCAAGCCCGGTTGTGGGCTTTGGTCCGTTAAGGTTTGTAATTATATAACTTATACAATCATCCGAAAACCGACCCGACCCGCACCGGCCCATTTACCCGGTCGACCCGGCCCATTTACTCGGCCTATTTACCCGGTTGACCCAACCCATTTACCGGCCCATGTAAATTTTACGAAATACCCCCAACACTATGTGACAAATTACGAAAACTACCCTCACTTTAAAAAAAATACAAAATTCCCCCTCCCCACACTAACGTTGTTAAGTGACGACCGTTAGTTTTTTTTAACAATTTACGAATAGTCCTTGGGGTCGGTCGTTACTTAGCGAACGTTAAGTAACGACCGTTAACTTAATTATTTTTTAAGCAATTTACAAAAATAGCTTTTGGGTTATCGGTCCGTCACAACGTTAGTCCTTTGAGCCCCGCGACGAAGCGCGGATAACCCACCTCGTTGCATTATAAAAACCGTATCAATAATACAATATCTCGTAACAACATTTTCACAATTAACTTATTGGATTGACACCGAAGATATAGGTGTATACTATGATTCAATTGTATGGTTTTAAGCATGATAAAAATTTTTGTGTTAAAATAATGCACACGCGTTTTAGCATGACAAGCAAAGAATTCACGTACGTGAACTTTGTAGTGAGTCCAAACAAATGCTTGTAAATTAAAATCAACTGCATCTGTTTGTTGTTTGTCAAATTGAAAATAATTAACATGTTTGTCTTTATAGCCATCAACGTTTATTTTAAAGAGTGTTATTGCCTTGTGAATCAATTCATTCGATGAGAAATCTTTAAGTAGATTGTTACAACTTTCAACTATATTAGAGCAAACTTTATACATACAACAAATCAACCAAGTAAACATATAGTCATGATACACACCGAATGTGCGGAAACCCTTTGAACCTATCCACTACTAGTACGTATTAAAAACTTTTTGTTAGGATTAACAAGCAAAAGTACATGTGCGTTGCTGCGAGGTGGGTGTGTTTCCATTGGTAGGGGATGGGGTTTTTTTAATTGGTGTCGACAGTTAATTTTTTTTAGATTTTTTTTTTGCTTTTATTGGTTTTTCTTTTATTTTCTAGTTTTTTTTATCAAGCAAAATATCTCGCGTGTTGCGGTGGGTCATAATTTTTTTCAATCGATTTTGAACAAATATTGAGTGGAATGTGCCCGTGTGTTCAACTGTCTGCTTGTATTGGCCTTTTTTTTATATAGTTCTACTTGTATGTTTCACGTTATTGTACTCGCGCCATGAATGTTGACTAAGTAAAAAAGAGGAAAAAAACCTAAATGGACCGGTCCAAGGCGGGGCATAATTTTTTTCGAATTGATTTTGAACGAATATTGAGTAGGAATGTGCCCGTACGTTGCAACAGGGTTGACTTGTATTCGGCGCGTTTTTTTTATATTGCGTACTTGTATGTTCCGCAGGACGGGATTCCTTTAAGGGGTAGGTACTGTGACAACCCGCGATTTTTGGAACTTTAAATTACTATTTTCCCCTTTGACTTTTTGGGTCCGACTTGACTTTTTGACCTTTTACCGTCACATAAAAACGATTATCGCGTAACCAGTAATTTTTAAAAACGTATTTAAATAATAAATCGTGTTTAGTAGTACTCTCTCATTTACAAATTTATTTTTCAAACTCATTTGACTTACAAACGAGGAGATATCTCGCAAATTGTGAAAACCCGCACACAACGCGTACCGATACGAAATTAATTAAATTATATTTAATTATCCCAATTTAATTAATAAAAATATTTAATAAATTATTTTACGTTTTATTCAAAAACGTTTGTTGAAAGTTAAAGTTTTATTTTACGGACAACGCTTAGTCATGATGCCCGATGACTACCAACTAAATAACAAATATTTTAACAAAATTTTATAAAACATTTATAAAATACTAGTCATGTAAATACTCATTCTTTGTGGAAAAATCATTTTGAACGCAACGGCGAAATTTTTGTGTCTTGAATCAACCGTTAACTAGCCTAAACGAGTCCCGAACCATTATTTTACAAAAATTACACTTTTGGTCCCCGTGGTAATATTTATAGCATCAACCCTAATCTATTTGGCACTTGTCACATTTTCTTAAAACTTTATAATATATATGTTTAGATAATTGGGGTTACCCATATTTTTCCCTAACCCTAGCCACTTACACTTCTCCTCCTTATCTTTTTTTGACGCCGCACCACCGCCTCAGGCCAAACTCCGACCACCCACCGTCGTTCACTCCACCACAACCGACACACCACCACTACTTCCACACCGCCGCACCACATGACCACCATCTCTACCTCGTCGCTATCTCCACCACCACCGACGCACCATACTACCACCATTATCCTCACCGCCACCACCATCTCTACAGCCGACGCCACCATCATCGTCTCCACCAACCAACGCCACTATCACCACTGGCCACCAGCCACACCGTCCCCATCTCCATCGTCACAGCCGCCACTTACCACCACCATCGTCACCTGTCACACCCTGTCAGCGGCGAAAACACGGGAATGCGACATAATGATTCACGTTGCACAAGATACAAGATCATACCGTACATTGTTTGCAAAAGATTATTTACAAAACTTTACAAATTTCGCGACCTTGGAAAAGTCAAACAAATGTCCTTCAGTAAATCTCCCAAATGTACTCATCTTTGATTCCCAATACTTCACATTTACCTTTGTTAATAAGACACCTGAAAATGATACTCGAAAACGTCAATAATAATGTTGGTGAGCTCATAGGTTTGACTCAAAACCCAGTCGTTGTGCCAATATCTCAAACAGTTAGAAAATTATGCTATATGACAATGAATATATGCAGATCAATCACGAACCCATAACTTAGCATCCCTGCTAATCATGTACCAAGACCTAGCATCCCCGCTAGTCTTATCACCAGCGTGTACCAATGCTCTTAGGGTTGCAACCCCGATGACATACCACACCAAAAGCCTACCAGCTGGAGCTATATTTAGGGTGAAGAACCACACAGAAATATCACACAGCATAGCGTACCAACACATATTATTCACATAGCAGTCATAAGCACATTAATTATCCCAAAAACAAAACCACATTTCGCACAGTTCAAAAAACAGTTCAAAACACATTTGAGTATCATTTTCCCCAACGGAAAAGATTTTAAAAGTGGGGCTATGAGAACTCACCTCAATAGATGATAATAACCGCACAGAATAATCTCTACACAACGAACCAAACAATCTCTACTCAATGAACCAAACAATCTCTCCTCAACGAACCAAACAATCTCTACTACGCACAACGGTACCCGTTTTATACAAAATTGTCTTATTGTACAAGCGTTCGTCTTTACTCACACAAAATTCTCATTCACTTTACAAAAACCTTTATTCTCATTACAAACCTTTTTCTTGTTACAAACGTTTTGGTATTATGGTTGTCTGGTATTAAGTAAAACACTCCATGCACTTGAGCTAAGTTGCGGACATCAGTCACCGATATTCATAACATATCAATAAACTAAAATGAAACAACTGACCAAAAGGTTCAACAGAATTCGACGAGAAATAAGTAGGAGTTCAAAGATAAAAAATAAGCGAACAAATATCTCTGCAACGTTAATATATATATATATATATATATATATATATATATATATATATATAATATATATATACTATATATATATTATTACTATATATATATATATACACACACGTATATATTATATATATATATGATAATAAAATAATAATACTTTATTATTTTCGTCTATTTATCGGGCTAAATGGGGTAAGTATAAAATCTTATCGTCTTAGTATGTCCATGTTTAATCGTTTAATCTTAACATTTAACATTTACAAAAGTCGTCCTTTGTCCTTTCGTTGAGTTGACTCAAAATAATCATTCCACATTATTTTCTAAGTGTGACATTTTTCATAAAATTCCGACATGACCCGTTCGTTTGAAAAAGGTTTCTAAGGTTTCCAAACCTTATATTCAATATTTTTCACAATTTTCCAAAATTTCCAACAAAATGCCAAAATCTCATACTTTTAATGCGTTTATCCAAACGTGACAAAAAAAATCGTCCAATTTAAATCATTTTCCACCTCCGTGAGTATTATAAATCCATTGATTCGTTCTTAGAAATCCAAACCATTTATTTTTCTCCTCTTGGGCCCGAAAGCCCAAAGTTAGCCCATTAACTCTTGTTAAGCCCAATATAACCATTTCAAATTTCCATTTGAGTCGATTAGTCCATCTACTAGTCATTGGGCCTTATGGCCCATTAAGGTTTTTATATTTAGCCCAATCGTTAAGACAAAGTCCATATTCTTTTTCAAAAGACCAAACTTTATGTAAGTCCAATAAGCCAAATTAAATGGGTCAAAGCCCAAATATAAGCCGAAAACAAAATAAGTCATAAGTCCATATATAAGCCGAACTCAATATAAGCCAAACCCAAATAAGCCGAGACCAATATGTTGGAAACACGAAAAGTGTCGGTCACTTCCAAAGTTGTAACAAGTCTTAGCTCATAGTTAGTATAAGGATTAGATTAGTAATCTAATCCGGCCCAAGGCCCATGGGTGGCCCAACTCCAGCCCATGGCCGGCCTCTATGTAGTATTTATACACCCTCTCCTAGTCTTGGAGAGGGTTGGTTGTTCCATTTGTTTACACACATTCCATAATACATTGTGTGTATGTATGTTTTATTCAGACGCAACAAGAGAAAGAGAGGAGAGAACAAAAATGATTTTTATGTGTTGTTATGAAGTGTGTGTGTATTTGAATCATATAAGACAATCACTAGTACCTCCTAGGGACCAACTAGCTAAAAACATTCCTCCTTGTCTCCTTCCCTTGTCTCGAACCTAGATAGGATCCAAGGGGGTCTCGGGTGTCTTCGTTTCGTGTCGAGTTCACTTAAATCTTAAAAACCATGATCGTAAAAAATTTTCCGAAGTTACTTAGCATTTTTATTCATCTTAAAAATACTTTTCCAATAACCTAGAGTATTTACACGACTTATTTCCATTTGAAATTCTGCAAAACTCATTTTGAACATTATCAGACGTGTCGGGACTCGTTTTTCGGCATTTCTCACAATTCATGGGTCAAACCACCCTGAACACAATCAACATAATAATACCCTCTAAAAATGATTATTATACACCATATAACCATAAATCTCCTCAATCATATTATTTCACATAAATCAGCCACCGTCAACACAGTTGATGAGGTGTCATTTTATACACTTTTTGGGGTCGTTTAAACCCCTAAATCATGCATTTATGCCCAAAATAGGTACTTAATCATTCCTTTTTAGGTATTTCTCATTTGGAGGGCATTTGTATAACACCTCGTGTTTTAGGTCATTATATGACATTATGAAATTCACAATTTATTTTTAGGGTTTTACGCGTTTGCTCTTAAACCGTAAACGTTAAGTTAAATCGCGTAAACTGAAAATGATCATTCAATGTAAACGGGCATTAAACCATTAAAATTTTTATATCAAACAAACAAGTGTTAAATGATTATTTAGAGGATAATTATTAACTTTGACATCTTATTTTATTCGGCTTACGTAAAATATTTACGTTTCATAATATAATACGTTAGGCCATACCCGGAAGTTCTAAAACCTAACTACGCCTAAACGAATACCCACGATTATACCCAATACTCAAAATAATAAATATAACATCACATATATACATATTATGCCGAAATTTTAAGGATAGAACCAAGTATTCATCACTTTCCATAATATCTAGATATTATAAAGATATTTATGAAATAAACTCTTACACCTTTATCAACTTGATTAGTTAACCATGAGCTAGAGTTAGAAAGTAACCATGGTTAAGTTAAGGAGATATTTTTACTATAAATAGGCTAAGGCAATGCATGAGTAAGAAGTTACATACTCTATATACTTAACAAAAATTTCATTTTCTTCTCCTCTCTTTACACCCTAAAAAAACCCACGGCCATTAAAGCTCAACTTAAGCAAATCATACAAACTTTATACAAATCCATACATCTCTCTATACATCATCCTAAGATGTATTAAGTCATAATTCAAGCCTTGATCACCTTTTGCAAGTATTAAAAGAAAAAGTAAAAGATATAGGTTTTGGAAACACCTAATCTAGGGTTATAAGCTTGAAAGCTTGTTTTAGAATCTAAACACGGGTTTAGAACTTATTATCCATTCTTTTACATCATTACTACGGTTTTCCCTAATTCCTTTATACTTTTATTCTTATGATTTTATGTTTACATGTTAAATATAGCCATAATTCACCACTAAGACTTTCTAATATGTAAAATGAAGTTATTATTATGTATTATGATTATATGCACTTATCTTATGTCATCAATGTCCATATAATCAATGGAAAAGTAAAATAAAAGTGTGTTAACCTATGGATTAAAGTATAAACATGTTAGGTTAAATTAGGGTTTTAATAAATTCTTAATCTTCACATATGAAAATAATGAAGTAAAAGGGTTGAACTTGTTGCATGAATTACAATGACTAGGGATGATATTAGATTTATATAAGTACCACATAATGTAAAAACTATTGGTTATTAGTTTTTTTTAAAGTAAACTATACTTAACGAATTAATACATAAAACAAGTTTGAAAACACTTTTTGGAATAAATATCTAGGGGCTGTTTTTGTAATTAAAAATTTTACATAAAATTTTAAGATTTTATAAAATACTACATGTCAACAAGATCGATGGGTCATAAAGAACTCAAAAAACCGATTAAAAACGAAGAAGAAACGACATTTTACAATTTAAGATAGTTAATACTTTTATAAAATAATTTTTATAAAAAGTACTATTCATCACAGAAACTTATACTTTATAAACATCAATAATATGATAAAACTTTCAATTACGAGAACGTGCTCAAAAGAATCGCTAAAACGTAGCTATAACGAATAGACACGACAAAAAACGGTTTTTCCGTAATTAAAAAGTATAAAAACGATAAACGAGCTGTTGTGAAACAGTATAAATACCTATTCATCGCAGAATTATCAAAAAAACTTGAAAATGTAAATATTTTGATCACTTCGTCTTACTACGAAAGACTGGACGTAAGAAACGCGAAGCAACGGGCTATAAACGACCAAATTATGTCTCATTTTTAGAAAAGTATATTTATAAACTTTTCACTTTATAAATATTATTTTACAAAAACGATTAGTCGGCTGATTAGCTATTGAGTGTTATCAAAGATGCTATATACTAGGAATTTCATATAGGCCTCATCGGATGGGAGTATCGACGATTTGTTGAATTTACGATTTAAAGAGTGGTCCTAACTCCTCGTACGTCATTGTCATGACCTCTTTAAGTAAGATAGCCCGAACGATATACGATGTAACAACTATAGATTATATTCAATTGTTATATAATATAAGTAACAACTCGGAATACTTATACGACCTATATTTAATTAGGTTGCAAATTCGGGAATAATCGTAGAAGCAATTCACACTTGATATAAATTTATCTAATCACTCACTTGAGGTGGAGTTCTAGCCCTAACACTTTTTACACATTTACGAGATTTACCTATTATTTGGGGTGGAAACAAGCTTTGGTTTTACAAATTGGACGCAAGTGATATATTTTGCATTGATTACATTTTGCATAAGTAGCGAAAACCCAAGTTAACCCATTATCATGAAACTATCATGCATAGATGTATTGGGAATTACAATAAGTGAGGCGCGAATGTTATTTAATAGATCTATAATGAGAAACGACCTCGCCCGTTAGGGTGACTACTATCACCCGGGAACGAACGTTAATAGCATGTCGAATCAGGGATGTTTCGGGTTAGTAACATCATTAGCGGGCTGAGTAGCAATATTATTGGCGAACAAGACTGTCGGAGCATCAGTGTCATAGAGCTTAGTGAAAATGTAATCTGTTTTGGTGATTGATTGCATATTGTTGTAACATCCACGGGAAAGTCTTGGGTCCTGCATAATTTAAATACATAAACCTAACTGAATCATCGGCACATTTTTGTGACGTTTTAAGCATGTTTTTCAGGAGTCAAAAAGGCAACGAGGTGCAAGGATCATTGGGTTTAGACGTTTTGGATTGCACGTCTAAAGACTTTTATATCATATTTTTTGGAAAATCTATGATCATCTTTGTAATATTAAACAAGACAAGTGAAGCTATAAGCTTTTGTAATATGTCTTTTAATTAAATCTAATGTATCAATTTAAACGACTTTTTGTGTCGTTCTTATATATATCTTGTGCTGTTGATCTTGAAGTAACACGCCCCGGATCCTTATTCCGCTGCGACCCATTTTGGGGGTGTTACAGATTGGTATCAAGAGCCAAGGTTATAGAGAACCAGGTCAAAATGTTTTTGCTGGACTATAACCATTTTCAAACATTGCATTCATAAAAAGGGTTTTTATGGGACACACTAGCTGTTGCATTAGTGGGACTAGATGCATTCATAATTGATATACGTGGTTATAATATATTACGTATATTACAATAAGAGCCTTATATAATATACTCTTATAAGTTATTTCTTCTGGTCACAGTGCGATGTGATCTTATTTTATTTATGATGCATATGTTATGTTACGTTATGATTGTATTGAAATCTAACGGGTATTGTATTTTCTTGTGATTTAAGAAAATGGCACCAAGAGGAAGGCCCACGAGGTTAAACCCAGATACAACACCAACACCAACACCAGCCCCAAATGCACCAACAGCCACAACTGTTACTGAGGCACAACTTCAGGCCTTAATTAATCAAGGAGTTGCTGCTGCAATGGCTGAAGCAGAAGCAAGCAGGGTTAGGAATGGCTATAACAGCAATGGTTCAGGACCAAGGCCAGCACAAGCTGCTCGCGAATGCTCTTACTCTGAATTCTTAAAATGCAAACCTTTGGACTTCAAAGGCACTGAGGGAGTCGTCGGACTCACTCGATGGTTCGAGAAAATGGAATCTGTGTTTCTAGCCATTACAATTGCCCAGCAAACTTAGTCAAGACAAATTCCCGACTGTGCACTCTGCAAGACAATGCTCTTACATGTGAATTTCCCATGTTAAGAGCACCACTCCAAAAGTAGCGGTCATAACATGCCATGGGCAAGACACTGAAGAAAATGAAGACTGATAAATACTGCCCGCAGGGGTGAGATCAAGAAGATTGAACTGAAAAGTGGAACCTTAAGGTTAAGGCACCGATGTGGTTGCCTATAATCGAACGTGTTCAGAACTAGCCTTGATGTGTTCCAGATGTTCCCAGAAGAGGTAGACAAGTATTGAAAAGTATATCCGGACTGGCTTACCCGATATGAGACTTGGAGCAGTGTAAAGGTTGTAGGAGTAGGTGTTTGAGTTGTTGGAGTAGCACTTCTTCCTTCAGTTTGATCATCAGTACCTTCATCTGGACTGTCGGTACTAACTTCTTCCTTGTCAGTACTAACTCTTGATCTGTCAGTACTAACTTTTGATCTGTCAGTACTAACTTTTTCCTTGTCAGTACTAACTACATCTTCAGTACTAACTTCCTTTACTTCCCTTTCTTTCTCTTCATGCACCACAAATCTTGACCTCCCCATATCTTGAGCATTCTCGGTATTCATAAAATCTAACGTATCATCAGCAAGCTCATCAAACAATGGATCTTTATGGACTGAAGGTTTAGCTTTGGCAGGTTTCCTCCCCTGTTTGGATTTATTACTGGATGACCGACCTCCATGATTCCCACCAAAACTCTCTGGAATAGAATCAGGAATATGAGTAGAAGGTGAAGGTCTAGGGGATGGGTCAGACTGAGGCTCAACATAACTGAACAACAATGATCGTGGTAATCAAGCTGGGAATAACAGGGCTCCAGCGAAGGTGTATGCGGTTGGAAATGCGGGGGCAAACCCAGACAACGTCGTTGCGGGTACGTTCCTTCTAAACAACCGTTATGCTTACATCTTATTTGATACTGGTGCCGATAGGAGTTTCGTATCTACTGCATTTAGTACTTTACTTGACATCATCCCCAATACACTAGATCATGGTTATAACGTTGAGTTAGCTGACGGTAGGATAATTGGAGTAAATACTATATTGATGGGTTGTACGTTAAACTTTTTAAACCATCCGTTCAACATCAACCTAATGCCGGTAGAGATGGGTAGTTTCGACGCGATAATTGGCATGGACTGGTTGTCAAAATACAGTGCCGTTATCGACTGTGCTAAGAAGATTGTTCGTATCCCCTCCGGGAGCGAAATCCTAATCGTTCGCGGTGACGGATGTAGTGAAGGACACAGGACGCGACTAAACATCATCTCGTGTACCAAGGTTCAAAAGTATCTGCTAAAAGGATCTCACGTCTTTTTGGCACATGTTACTACAAAGGAGATTGAAGACAAGTCAGAGAAGAAGCGACTTGAGGACGTACCGATAGTTAAAGATTTTCCTGATGTATTTCCCGAGGACTTGCCAGGTCTTCCACATACCAGACAAGTGGAATTTCACATCGATCTAGTACCTGTAGCACGGGCACCTTATCGATTGGCCCCATCAGAAATGAAAGAATTGGCGGATCAACTACAAGAGCTTTCCAACAAAGGCTTTATAAGACCTAGTTCGTCACCATGGGGAGCTCCAGTTCTATTCGTCAAGAAGAAAGATGGATCGTTACGGATGTGCATAGATTATCGGGAACTAAACAAACTAACGGTGAAGAACCGTTATCCGCTACCAAGAATTGATGACTTATTCGATCAACTTCAAGGGTCGAGTGTCTACTCGAAGATCGACCTAAGGTCAGGTTATCACCAATTGAGGGTTCGAGAAGAAGACATCTCGAAGACTGCCTTCAGAACTCGATATGGACATTATGAATTCCAAGTTATGCCGTTTGGTTTGACCAACGCACCTGCTGTGTACTCGATATGGACATTATGAATTCCAGGTTATGCCGTTTGGTTTGACCAACGCACCTGCTGTGTTTATGGACCTCATGA